>PVKS010011663.1:0-56023 GCA_004027875.1 Aplodontia rufa | reverse complement strand
AAACAGCACCATACTGTCCTGCCCAGAAGGGGGACCTTAAGTCCCTCAGCACACCCTGCGTCTCCACTTGCCACCGGCTGCCTTCAACTCCTCATCTGCAAGATGACTCCAGCCCTCTCCACCCAGAGAGGTGCTGTGGGGATAAAGTGTGCAACACGCTACGAACATTTGGGTCACTGAAGAGTGCCATACGGATGGAGAGCGCTTCTTTCTGAATATAGTTTTCACGGTTTATTTTTCTCCAAAAGCGCACAAAAAAAGGAAACTCTTAAGCTCTTATCTGCTGTGTCTTCAACGCCTTGCTGGGCAGTAGTAGATCTAGTGATTTACTAATGCTGATGGGCATCTGCCGTGGAGTTTTTATTTTAAACATTACACTTTTGGTGATGGCACATTGCGAAAGAAAAAAGAACCTGGCAGTGTTTGCTTGCTAATAACAGAGATCTGAGTTCTGTGGGTTCCTTAAAGCAAAACCTTCCGTTCACAGGTCGAGAACTCCGACGCCCTCCAAGAAGCATTTGAAAACTCATTTCGGCAAGTTCTAGTGCTAAGATGCTCAGAATCTCCTAACTTGTTAATGAGGAGTAACGCACTGAACAAACTGCTGGAATCCTCCCACTTATTACAGAGATTTCTCACACTTCCTTAGGAAGGAATCCTCGCTTAATTTTAAGAACAGACGGGGGGGGGGGGGGGAATGCAAGTAACCTACCTTAATTGCTCAAATTTTTAACTTTTCTGAAAACAAAAACTCTAGCTTTTTCCTCCATGAAAATCTAACATTTTTTTTTTAAGAGAGAGAGGGACACTGAGAAAGACAAAGAGACAGAGATAAAGTGAGAAAGAGAGAATCAATTTTATTTAGTTTTTCATTGTTCCAACAGTTGGGTACGTGGTGCTGGGGTTTGAACCTGGGTTCTCGCACATGCCAGGCAAGCACCAGAAAAGCTGAGCCACTGCTCCGGCCCAAGAATCTGACAATTTTTAAACATGGCTTGCCACTTAAAGCAATAGTGCCAGGCTTTCTAAATAAACAAACAAATAAATAAATAAATAAATAAATAAAATACTTAGGAATAATCTAACCAAGGAGGGCAAAGACCTCTACAATGAAAGTTACAGAACATTTAAAAAGGAATTTAAACTAGACACAAGAAGGGAAAAGCCCCCGTGTTAATACAGTTAATACAGTTAAGATGGTCATACTACCAAATGCAATACACAGATGCAATGCACTCCCCATCAAAATGCCAGCATTCTTTGTAGAACTAAGAAAAACACAGTTTGAAAATTCCTTTGGAAGAATAAAAGACCCACAATACTCAAATCAATTCTAAACCAATAAAAAAAAAAGAAAAAAGAAAAAGCAATCCAGGAGTCTTCACATGCCTGACTTCACATTATACTACAGAGCTATAGCAAAAGCTGCATGGCCCTGGCACAAACCCAGATACGGAGAGCAATGGTACAGAATAGAAAGCTCAGACACAAACCCACACCGACAGTCATCTGCTCCTTGACAAAGGTGCCAAAAAGAGGAGAAAAGAAGAGCTTTCTAGCAAATGGTGCAAACGCACGTGTGTAAGAACGAAACTAGAGTCTTACCTCTCACACTGCAAATCAACTCAAAGTGGATCAAAGACCTTGGAATTAGACCAGAAGCTATGCAACTCCTGGAAGAAAATGTAGCGCCAACTCCCGCACATAGACTCAGGAACCACTTTCTCAGCCAGACCCCTAGAGCTCAAGAAATAATGCCAAAATTAATAAATAGTAATGCATCAAATTAAAAAGCTTCTGCACAGCAAAGGAAACAATCAAGCATGTGAATGGAAAAAAAATCTTTGCTACCTACTCTTCTGACAGAGGATTAATATCCAGAATAAAGAAAGAACTCAAAAAGCTTAACAACAGAAAATATCAAATAACCCAACAAATGGGCAAATGAAAGAAACAGACACTTCTCAAAAGAAGAAATGCAAAGGACCAATAAATATATGAAATAATTTACAGCATTTTTAACTATTAGGGAAATGTAAACCAAAACTATGCTGAGATTTTATCTCACATCAGTCACAATAGCAGCCATCAAGAATACGAGCCATAATAAATGCTGGAGAGGATGTGGGGAATAGGAGCAGTTTACACTATTGGTGGGACTGAAAATTAGAATAAATACTATGGAAACCAATACGGAAGTTTCTTAAAGACTAAGAAAGGAATTGCCGTCCTCAGGATGTATTTTAAAGAACTAAAGTCATCATATTAAAATCACACATCCATGCCCACCATGTTCATAGCAGCACAGTTCACAACAGCCAAACTATGGAACCAGACTGTGTCCATCAACAGATAAATGGACAAGGAAAAGGTGGTTTATATGCCCAAAAGAGTTTTATTCATCCATAAAGAAGAATGAAGTTGTCATTTGCAGGAAAACGGATGGAACGGAGAGCAGTATGTTAAGCAAAACAAGTCAAACGCAGCAAGTCAAGGGTTGTTTGTTTTCCCCCATGTGGAAGTTAGGAAAAGAAAGTGGTAGAACCTCATGAAAATCAGTAGAGTAGAGGAAAGGAGTGGAGGAGGGAGGGGAGAGGGAAAGGGGAAATCCTGAGGATGCTATTGGCCAGATCCCATTGTTACATTGTGTGCATGTACGAATATGTAACAGCAAAGCTCACCGTTATGTGCAAATATAACGCACCAATAAAAACAAGAGGGAAAGTGCCAAGTTCATCGATGGTCAAAGTCACGGTGCGATTTTCTCAAGTTTCTCTCTTTCTCATATCAACCACCACTTCAAGCCAGCATGCTACTCCTTTCTAGTCTCCTTGGTCCCTTAAACTCAGTCACATAAACCTCTAGGAAACCGTCAGCCACCCAAGTGGATGCAAGAGGCCAAGGCCCACATTCGCACAGGGAGGCCAGGGCCCACACTCGCACAGGGAGGCCAAGACCACACTGGCACAGGGACAGGCAAGGGGACTTTCCACTAGGAGCAGGAGAGGTGCTCAGGTGCAGGAGAGCCATGTGGTCAAGGTCCCTCTGAGCACCCACAGGGCAACAGGCAATGTGAGAAGAGCCCTCCAGGTCTTAGTTTACTCACCGTACAGACACCTGCAATAGAGAGACAAAAAATTAAACAGAAAAATGTCAACTGCCAGATTCCCTGTGCCTGATTATTTCACCAAGAGCAAAAAGTGAAGGAACCCCCCTGATTTACACAAACGCTTCTACACGGAGGACACCCACACCCAGTCTATTAAGATTATGCCAATGGCCTTCCCAATTCTTTGCTGGATTTCCCATTCCTTTGGTGCACTGTGTCTAATTCTAAAATATCCTTGAATTCATGAAAAACAAAAGAATTCTCATCACAAGGATGAGCGAACCAGCTTGGCATTCTCCCAGATGCTCCTCCACGGGGCACAGCCCGTCCTTGACGTTCTCCTAAAGCACCTGCACTTAGGTGGATGGCAGTCATTTCTACGACCACCTAAATAGCCTGGTCTGAGGAAGACCCAGGGAAATGATTGGGGGCCAGCAGGGATGATAGAATTATGTAACTTTATTTCAAAACAAACAACCTAAACCCAAGAAAATGCTGTCAGAATATGAAGCTTTCAAAGTTGCAAGGTTGTGTTTTTTTTCTAATATGTATAAATTTCATCTCTTCACAAAAGGCTAGAATGTTTTTTTCCTTTTAGCCTCATCATATGGCAGTAAAATATTCCCCAAAATAACAAACTATGTCTTCAATACAGGGGTGCTTCTTTTTTCCTGAAAGGGAACAGGAGGGGAAAGTTCATGCACTTTAAACTTATATATTTATGCAGATGAATAGAAAGACCGAGGGCTACAGTCAATCCCCTCATCTGATCATTGTCTCACCCATTTCAGGGAATTTAGAAAGGCCAAACGCCCCAGCAATCTCTCCCCATGCACCACCGCAGCACACTCGCTTACACGCGCACACACACACACACACACACACACACACACACCCCTCTGCATGGTAGGGAACAGAGATTTCCTAAGGAAGAGATCAACAGAAGCCTGGCCCACCAGGGCTTGTGATCATCTTCACAAAGCAGACTTTGCCAAAGAAATAACATGAATGTAGAATTTCTCAAATGCTTGTCCAATCCAATGTGGTTTTTTTTTTCATTGCCATTCTCTATGGTTTCTAGATTAGAAATTTGACTTTTCAAGAATACAAAAGGTCTTTGGTCTTAGTTTTCATGTTGATTCAATCAGATAAGATTTTCCAGAGTTGTAGCAGGAGGAATTTGGACTGAACCTGCAGAATGTGTGGCAGGACCGGAGAGTCAGTGAGATGCCAGAATGCATGGACAAGGCCTCTTTGGAGAACTGCCCTGCCCTGGCGGCCAACACACAGCGACAATCACAAAACCAGGAAGGTTTCTTTATAATCATCCAAGAACTGAGTACAGGTTCTCTCGTGCAGTGAGAAGCAAGAAAAGATGAAAAAGAAGATCCTGGGTTACAAAAGGCTAGGATTTCTTTTTGATCTTCTTTAAAAGAGAGGGAGAGAGAAAGGGAATCAATTTTATTTAGTTTTCCATGTGGCTTTTGTTGCTCTTTTCCTTGTGTACATGGTGCTGGGGTTCGAACCCACATCCACATGCATGCCAGGCAAGCGCCAAAATTGCCAACCCACTGCTCCAGCTCCTTAATTTTTAAATACCAGAAGAGAGAATGCTAATCTATTTTCCCTCTTTACAGGTTTCACTACAAAAGCTATTTCTCTTCCTACAGGAAGCCACCAAGGCTGGTGTTCACTGTGTGGTCTGCTCTCACAAATGGGGGAAAAATTATTTTTTAAATCATCATGAGGCCAGGTCAAAATTCCAGGACCACCTAGAACCAAATGTCATCCCACATTTGAGATTAGAGAATGGGACACATAGAGTTATTTTCTTGACTTATTTAATATTCCCTCAGAGCACAGCAAAACATCAGAGAGCCCTCTGTGAGTGATTGATTTGACAGGTGGCTTACTAGTACAGCTGAAATTTTAAAAAATTCCCAGCCTCCAAAAAGCCAGGCTCTTTTTCATCTTTTCTTGACATTTTGCTCCTAAAATTAGCTTTTTGATGAGAAAATTGCTGTGGGTCATTCCAGAGCCAGTTAAAGGTTGCAAATGGCTGGGATGGAAAGTGAGTTGATCCTGCTTTGCTGTGCTGATTGTGCCTGGTAATTGGACATTGGAATTAGAACTGCCATGACCTTTCACAAGAAGAAGAGAAAATGCTCTATTCAATTTGCTGGAATTTTCTCTATATTTAAAGCACTTCTTTTGAATGAAGTAATTTACTCTTCTTTTTAAATAAGCAATACCAAGAAGCCTGTTTTTCATGTTGTCCTGCACATTTATTCAATAATTCTAGTTCTTAAATCAATAAGAACTAATCTGTTTCTTGCTTTCCTATCAACTCCTGCTCTCAAATTTCCACTGCCTCCCCTCCCTGGGTCCACTGTGCACAGAAGTCACTAGAACCAGCCCTGGAGAGCAGGAGGAGCGACCTACCTCCCACCTACTTACTGCTGCATTCCTGCCCCCTCCCGGAAGCCCCCGCAGTACTTAGTTTCTTGGTGGGCATTTCTTCAGGGGTGTATTAGGGCTCTTGTCGTAAGGGGAGTGAGAGTGGACTTGAGACTCCTGCCTCCAGTTCTGCACCAGGAGCAAGAAGGAGATTTGGTTTCTTCCTCCAGGGCACAGTACTGATGTGCTGTAACTGGTCCTTCTATTTACTTAACAAATATTTCTTGACTGCCACTCTGAGTTCAGGTATTTAAATAAAATGCAATGTTGCTCAAAATAGGAGGGAGGGGATCCCAGTCCTCCTGGAACTTCCGGTTCTAGAGGGCAAAGATAAACAACAGTAAAAATAAGCAAAAGATTAGTACCATAGAACACAAATGCAATTTGTTAATATTTATGAGATATATTTGCAAGAAAGTGCATAAGATATTTGAACAAGCTATATTGCATGCCTTTACAAAAACGTGAATGTTTAATCTTATTGTCAAATATATCAAAGAATAACAAGGGATGATTGGAAGGGAGGAGAAGGGGAAATGTTGGAACAGATAAAGCAAGGTACATTCCAAGCATTTATAAGTATGTCACTTATATACTATAGTCATGTATATAAAAAATGTTCTTCATGGATATAAGAATTATGACACTGTACTTGGGTTGGTTTGTTTGTTTGTTTTTTGGAAAAATATAGGACCCAGAAGACAGGCAAGGGATTGGGGGACAGGAGGAGGGAGGTAGAGGGGTGGGGGTGGATATTGTCCAAATTATATGGCTGTATTGTGTGCATCTAGGAATATGTGACAACAAATCCCATCGTTATGTACAACTATAATGCACTAATAAAATTTTTTTTAAAAAATAGGCAAAGGAGAAACAAGAAAAATGGTAACATGTGAGAAGGTGCTAAGAGCTATGAAGAAAATAAGGGAATGGCCCTGGAACCCAGCAAACGCTTTGAGAAGGAAGGTAAGGACTTCATTTTGAACAGGAGGAGATTCAGAAACAAATTAGACAAACAAATCTCCGCGAGCAGAGACTAAAGTAGGCAGTGGACACGCAAGGCTGGAAATCAGGAGACAGATGCGGGCTGAAAGTGTGATTGGGACGCAGTTCCAGGAGGAGGGTGCAAAACCCTGAGAATGAAAGACAGTGACACAAAGGGAAGACTGAATATTGAGCCAAAGGCACTTAACATTGACAGACCAGAGAGAAGCGCAGCACTGAGAACACCAGAGCACTTGCAATGACAGAGATCACTGCATCAAATGAGGGCAGGGGGGAGTCAAACCAGAAAGGAAAGCCAGCTGGCCAGGGTCTCATCAACTGGAGGTCCTGAGAAGAAGATAGTCAGGTGGGAACAGCCAACCACCTGCCCTGCAGATAGTGCCACACGGACCTTGACTTTTCCAGCAGGCGGCAGATGTCCGCAGCAGTCCCTCCTGCAGGGCAGGACTGTGGAGCAGTCTCCTCAATCCAGCAAGGCTTCATTCTCTCCTTTACATAATAGGATGTTGCTAATCCCTTGCCTCTGTTGGCCCACCTGGATGCAGGGCACCGCTCTGCGTATCTTTTCTCAATAACTTATTCAGGGCTCATGGAAGTTGACACAGGAGAACCTAATCCCAGAGATGTTAGTGACTCTCCGAGATGGCCCCAGGGATCGCAGCCTCCTGCTGCTCCCTTCAATGCTGCGGGACCTGGGACCCACTTCTAACAAAGAAAGGTGGCAAAAGTGACCTTCTAACAAGGTTAGGCCACCAAGGACACCAGCTTCTGCTTTCTAGCCCTCTCTTGTTTCTCTAGCTCCTTTTGTCACTCACTCTCAGAGAAGCCAGCCAGGGATTGGCGTCTCTGGACACCTGACCTGAGGCTGCCAGGAGCCCCCGCAGCTGGGCAGTGTTCCCCTCAGTGGAGCCCTCAGATGAGGCCACAGCCCCAGCTGACTCTGCAGCCTCCTGACACCCTGAGCCCCAAGACCAAGCGGAGCCTGCATTCCTCAGCCACAGGCTTTACCTACTGAGCATGGAGGAAATGTGTTACCCAGGTGGTGCAGGTGGAAATCAGGAGACAGATGCGGGCTGAAATCATGATTGGGAAGCATTTCCAGGAGGAGGGTGTAAAGCCCAGAGAATGAAAGACAGTGACACAGGCTGAATTAAAATCCAGACACGTGATTCCAGAGCCTGGCAAAGCAGAGAGAAGGGCAGAAGGAGGGAGATGGGGACCTCTGCGAGAGTGTGGTGTTCCCTCGCTCTCAGTAAGTCCCTCTGTTGCTTTTCCAAAGTCCCAGATTCAAGAGAAGGCAGAACTTGAGAGTAAAAGGACTACAGATTACAACTGTCCTTTAGATTCTGCTCTCCAGTGTCATTAAACAATAAGGAGTGACCTGCAGCCACTTGCAAATGTACACTAATAAACAGAGACACTGCCCCTGAGGTCTTTCTCTCCCAAGTAGAAAAAAATACCTAATTCATTTCTCATCAGTTCCCATATCTCTAATAAGGGATGAGACCCTGGCTGGCTGGCTTTCTTATTTCGCATACTTGCCAATGCCAGGCAAGGCCGTAACTGCTGAGCCACTGCTCCAGCCCCTCCTTGACTTTTTTCGAGTCCAATTTCATGTATTGGGGAAGTCTGAATTGTGATTTATGAAAGACATCTTTGATTTTTAAAATAAAAATGTAAATCCAATTTTTTCAAAGAATTAAAAAAATTTGAAAAGAAAGAATATATATTTGTATATATCTGTCTAACTCTGTCTCTGTCTGTCTGTCTGTCTGTCTCTCTCTCTCTCTCTCTCTCTCTGTCCTTCTCTCTTTAAAAAAAGAAAAAGTCAACGAAATTGCCCCCGAGGGAGAATGCATTGAAGTAGTTGGGACGTACTGAGCGGTGACACAGGACCAGTCTGCCTGGCAGCAGAGTGCATGAGCACAGAAGATTGAGGCATCGCAAACCCACCAGGCTGCCACTGCCTCCTTCCTCTCCTCCCCACAGCTGCCCATTGGTTCGCTGCCCCACCTCATAGTACTTGAGGTCCATAAAGGATGAGGCTCTGGGACTCTAAGCCAGTTGCCCTTGATCCGTTTATTTGTACAATTAACCACCCATCTAGTGTTCTCCAAAAGTGATATGGAATACAGTCTGGGCAAAACTCCATTTTAAATGACCTCTGAATGACCTCCTAATCTACATTATTCAAGCAAGGCAAAAACTGGAGGGACAGATGGAAAAGTGGCTCTAGCAATAGGAAACTCTGGTGACCAAAAAGTAGGATATTGTCCAGAACTATTCCAACACTGGCTTCCTCAGCATGCCAAGCATCTGGAGTTACAGCGGAACTCAGAACCAGATAGAGATTCCGCTCCTGGGAAATGCATTAATTCCAAGTTTTCATTCTTTGATTTGAAACATGGAGGGTTTTTTTTAGAAATTTAAAGCCTCTGGCAGCTCTTATTTGCCCTGAGGAATGAATACTTCTTCTATATGAAATTTTCATTCAAACAATTTAATTTCCAAATAATTTCACAGGGAATCTGAGTTGAGTATGAGCTTATGAGGTGTTATACAAGATATACATTTTAGTGACTAATGAGAAAGCCTTGAGAATTTACATCCTATGTTCAGATAAAGATAAGAAAAACCCAATATGAACAGCAATTAAAAATACTTCAGTCTTGGGATATGTAGAGAATTTGCCTAGCATGAATGAGGTCCAATGATCCCCAGCACAAAAACAAAAACCACTTTAGACTTAGGAAAAGTGTAACTATTCAATGTTTGCAAGCAAGTGGTAGTGCACTTGTCCAGGGTGCGCGAGGCCCTGGGAGCAAGTGAGGGAAATGCTTTGGTACGTACTTTTAGCAATGACCTAGCTTGCACGGTGTTAGAACGTCAATCATTAGGCTGGGTCTGTTTCGAGTCATAGACTTCATCTGTAAACTTACAGCCTGAAGAATGGATTTTTGACTGACCTAAGAGATATAATTAAATTGACACCCTGGAAAATACAGTATTGTTTAGGCCAAATTCACCCAGTCCTAAGTTTTTCAGTAATTTAGCATTCTGGGATGCACAGGACTCCCACAAGGGGGAGCTGCTGGCAAGGCCTCTCTGATAACTCAAATGATCTCCCAGTTCCCAGCCTACCGAAGGTGTGGGTGAGCGCCTGCAATTCACAGCAGCGAAGGAGATGTTTTACAATAAGAATGTGTTCAAGAACATGTATCCATAAATGCAGCTCCCAACACCAAAACAAGTAACCAGCAGGCGAACAAAGACTACCAGACTTCCCTCGGGCCGGTCTTGTCTCCCCATCACAGAGGAACTCATTTCAAAAGGCAGGCTTCCCTGTTCTCAAGCAAGGGAATCCATCCACTCTTCACTCCTCTGGGAGTGCAATCCACTGAATGCCAGAGAGCTGGGTATCCTAGGGGAGGCTTGCACACAGAGCCAACCCCACCCCACCGCCAGCAGCCCACCCTCACCTCCTGACTGGGCCTCCTCCCCTCCCAGTTTAAAGCTCTGCCTTTCACCTCACGTTCTCAGAAAACAAAGCAAACAACCAAAAGCCCTTCATCCTTAATGTTTAAAATGCAAATCGAGGTTTGAAATTCTGAGTCAGGCTTTGTTGTGCTCAGAATTACGTCCACTATTTTTAACTTTCCCCTGTCACCGAAGAATCTTTGAAACTTTAAGACTAAAAGTTATAAGCAATTTTATTATTTAGTTTTAAAGTTTTCTCATGAGTGCCAATTAAAAACAAAAACACTTGTCTCATAGTACTAGGCCTTTGTCTTTTCAATAAAAACATTTGTCCAATTGATAAGACCTGAACTACCCTGAAATGCAATTATATTCCAATCATTACTTCAAAAGGAATTACACAAGATGTTTTCTTCACTCTTGCCAGCTTAACCTACTATGCCAGAAGCAACTGCAGTGCAGCTATTTGGGGTATTTCATTTTCCCCTGGTTCTGAACTTGAATGGTCAAATTAATTAGATAAAAATAAAGGAAAATTGATGGGAGGCCCACATGTAATAGGAGCTAAACAATGATCAATTCCTTCCCAGGTCACCCAACACGCCTCCTGTTCTGGGTGGGAACACCATTCCTTTGCTTACACACAGTGTGCTTTATCCATAGATGACATCAGCTAACTTGTAAGCAAATTTGTCTACAGGCTGTGACACAGAATTCTGGAAGGTTCTCCCATCCAGGAGTGTCTCACACAGTGATACCCACCATTCCCTCTCATGGTTCCTCTCATGGTGCTGTGCAGCATGAAGCACTGAGAGGTCCAGAGGAAGTACAAACCACAGTAGCTTGAACAAAACCAGGCCAGGGCAACACTGTACTTACACCAAATGCATGAATCAGCTTGAGATTGCTCGGCACAAGGCAGCGAGCCGTGCAACAGTACACACTGTAGAGTTAGCTTTGCTGTAGTAGATTAATAATATCCCCTCAAAAGGTATGCGCACGTCCCAAACCCACCCGGCACCTGTGAGCACAACCTTACTTGAAACCACTAAGGTTTGGGATGACCAGGAAACTCTTCCAAGGAGGTAAACTTGAGGAGGACTTGAAGCAATGGGCTGAGTTGGATGGGTTGTGTGCAGAAGTCCTGGGAACCCACTGGGCTGAACCAGGAAGGCTGGCTACCCTCACCAGCAGTCCCACGGGAGTCAAGCAGGGAGGGAGACGCTCTCCAGCAGAGCGGGTTCAGGTGAGGATCCAGCAAGTGGGTACAGCCACCTCCCCAAGCCTCCTGGGCCCCAGGGGAGTTGGCTTCCAACCTTCCCTGCTGGGCACTGCTTTGCTAGACAACAAAATGAACAAGACAGGGATTCCAACACTGCCAGGCCCACTTCTGATTCTTAAATTGAAATATGCATAGAAGCCCTCTGTAAATAGCCACCAACACTCTCAAAGTCATACGCTCGGCTTCTGCCTGATCACAGACCATGACAAACAGATGGTGGGTGGACAACCCGAGAGGACAGAGGAGCAGAGGGGGAGACAGGGGCCAGCTCTGCACAGGGAGCAGCAGGTAAAGCTGGTGAAAGCCACCAGCAAGAAAGTAAATTTACAGAGAACCCTGAGCTGCTACTAAGTCAGGAGCCACTGACTCCAGGGCCTCTGTGAATGCCTAAGGCGACGGCATTTTTAGAAATGGAAGAAATGGAGAAAAATGCAGCACAGGAGAAAAACAACCTCATCTCAGAGGGAAGCTCTCCCAGTCCCAGCTCCTGAACCTGGAGGCTGCACCAGCCTGGGTTGAGGTTCCCCCCCACACCCTTCTCCCACTCCCACACCACACCAAATAGCAAGAGGCCCACCCGGCGCCACACTGGGCAACCCAGACGGCCAAGTCGATCCTGTGGGCTGAAAATAAATATTACATTGCTAGAGGAAATATTAGAAGGAAAACTCTTGATAAAAAGAAACAAAAAAATTGAAGGACTCTCCTGGCCACAGGAGGTCAGTGTTGCTTCAAAGCAAAATTACCCTCAACCCCTCTGGGGATATGATGCTCTTTTTAAACACTTATATTTCCCTCTAAAACAAAGGTTTCATTTCTGATATATCTGATTTTTAGACTCTACTGAGTGACAGATGGTCATTGCATGTGAAAAATACTAACTTGTTCAAAATTAACTTGCTAAAATATATATTTCATGCAAAAATGAACTTGGATCCCTTACATTCAAAAGTGATACTTGTAGTTATGGGAGGGGAGAATTATATACACATAAAATTTATGTATAAATTATATTTTATAAATGCAGGTAGTACACATATTTATTAAAACACAATTGCACAATCAATAAAATCTCCAATAAAAAGGGAGTGATCACCACTGACCCCATGGAAATCCAACAAATTATAAGATCATATTTTGAAACATATACTCCCCCAAATTTGATAATTTGGAAGAAATGGATAAATTTCTTGACACATACAACATCCCTAAATTGACACAGGACAATATTGAACTCCTAAACAACCCAATCACAGGCACTAAAATCCATATTGCAATTAAAAGTCTACCAAAGAAGAAAAGCCCAGGACCTGATGGCTTTCCCACTGATTTTTACCACACTTTTGAGGAGGAACTAAGACCTCTCCTTATTATTTCAAGAAATTGAAAAGGAGGAAACTCTCCCATTCACTTTTTATGAAGCAACCATAATTCTGATACCAAAACCCGAACAAAGATACATCAAAAAAAGAAAACTACAGACCAATATCCCTGATGAACCCGGACACAAAAATCCTTAATAAAGTTCTAGTAACTGTATTCAGAAACTTATCAAGAAGATAATCCATCATGATCAAGCAGGCTTCATCCCAGGTATTCAGGGCTGGTTCAACATATGCAAAACAATTAATGTAATTAACCACTTAAACAGAATCAAGGACAAAAACCATATGATCATCTCAACGGATGCAGAAAAGACCTTTGATAAAATCCAGCACGCTTTTAGGCTCAAAACTCTAGAGAAGATGGGGTTCAAAGAACCATTTCTGAACTTTGTAAAGGCTATATATGCTAAACCCTCAGCTAGTATAATACTAAACGGAGAAAAGCTGAAAGCATTTCCACTAAAATCGGGAACAAGACAAGGCTGTCCACTCTCACCAATTTTATTCAATATTGTTCTTGAGACCCTAGCAGGAGCAATTAGGCAAGAGAAAGAAATCAAAGGGATAATAATAGGAAGAGAGGAAGTCAAACTCTCCCTTTTTGCTGATGATATGATCCTGTATCTGGAAGATCCAAAAAACTCCACCAGTAAATTGCTTGAACTTATAAACAGATTTACCAAAGTGGCAGGCTACAAGATCAACATCCATAAATCGATACCTTTCCTACACACTAATAATAATAGGACTGATAAAGAAATCAGGAAATCAGTCCCATTCTCAATATCTTCATAAAGAATAAAATACTTGGGAATTAACCTTACAAGGGAAATCAAAGATCTCTACAACGAAAATTATCGGGCATTGAAGAATGAAATCCAAGATGACCTAAGAAGATGGAAAGATGTCCCATGCTCTTGGTTAGGCAGAATTAATATAATAAAAATGGTCATTCTACCAAAAGCTCTATATATATTTAATCCAATCACTTTTAAGATACCTATGTCATTCTTTACAGACATAGAAAAAGCAAATCTCAAATTCATTTGGAACAATAAGAAACCTAGAATAGCCAAAACATTACTAAGCAAGAAAGACGAAACAGGCAGTTTTGCTAAACCAGATCTAATACTATACTATAGAGCTGCAGTAACAAAGACAGCATGGTACTGGTATCAAGATAGGAAAGGAGACCAATGAAGTAGAATAGAAGACCCTGAAACAAACCCACAAATCTTTAAACATCTGATTTTTGACAAAGGGGGACAAAATATTACATGGAGGAGAGACAACCTATTCAACAAATGGTGCTGGACAAACTGGTCAGCCACATGCAGAAAGCTGAAATTAGACCCTTATCTTTCACCTTGCACAAGAATCAAATCAAAATGGATCAAGGAGCTAGGAATTAAACCAGCTACCTTGCAATTGATGGAAGACAAATTAGGTCCAACACTTCAGCATTTAGGAGTAGGCAAAGACTTTCTCAACATGTCTTCTCAAGTGAAGGAAGTAAAGTCAAAAATCAATGGTTGGTATGGCATAAAGCTAAAAAGCTTTTGCACTGCCAAAGAAATAATCAAAAGAGTCAAGAGGTTTCCTACAGAATTGGAGAGAATCATGGCCTGTGATTCCTCTGACAGGGGCCTCATATACACAATCTACAAAATCGTCAAGAATCTCAACTACAAAAATACAAACAACCCGATCAATAAATGGGTCAAAGAGCTAAATATAAACTTCTCAACAGAGGACATTGATCAAGCCAATGAATACATGAGAAAGTGCTCTAAATCACTAGCAATAAGAGAAATGCAAATGAAAACTACATTATGATTTCATCTCGCACCATTCAGATTGGCAAAAATGAAGAAAATAAATAATAATAGATGCTGGAGGGGTTGTAGAGAGATAGGCAAACTAGCACACTGTTGGTGGAACTGCAGACTGGTACAGCCCCTCTGGAAAGCAGTGTGGAGAATACTCAAAAAACTAGGGATGAGCCCACCATATGATCCTGCTATTCCTCTCCTGGGTATTTTTCCAGGGGATTTAGAATCAGCACATTACAGCGACACAGCAAAATTGATGTTCATAGCAGCTCAATTTACAATAACTACATCATGTCCCTCACTGGATGAATGGATCCAAAAACTGTGGTACATATGTACCATGGAGTTTTATTCAGCAATTAGAAACAATGATATTGCAGCCTTTGAAGGTAAATGGATGACTATGGAAGAAATTATGCTGAGTAAAATCAGCATAACCCAGAGAACCAAGGGTCAAATGTCTTCACTCATCTGTGGAGGCTCTGAAATCCATATTGCAATTAAAAGTTTAGACCTAGCCATTGAAAAAGGAGGTCTATTATCATGTTTTAAATCCAGATAAGGTATAATGTCATACAACCTAAGGCATTTGTAGAGATGTATTTGGAAGGGTGCGGGAGGGATAAGGGTGGGTAATGGGGGGGGCTCTTGGGGGCAAATTTAATTTTCAGAATTTATATATATATTATATCATTTCATTAGAAGTTTGTTTGATTGTTCAACAAATAAATTTCTGAATAAAATAAATAAAAAGAACACAATTGCAGGACTGGAGCGGTGGCTCAGCAGTTGCAGCACTAGCCTGGCATGCACGAGGATGCAGTTCAAACCCCAGCACCAGGTACAGAACAATGTGTCAGAGCAATGAAAGCCACATGATAAACTAAATAAAATTGATTTTTTCTCTCTCTCCCTGTCTCACTGCCCCCTCTCTTTAAAAAAAATGCAAATGCATATAAAATTATATGTGTATATATGTTGCATATATATAGATGAAAGAGGATGCATGTGTTCATTTCAGAACTCTATGCCAAGGAAAAATAAAATCTGTCTTCAATTACTCTGTAATTGCAGTCAAACACACATGATACCTTTTGGTAAAAGTGCAAACATAAGCAATGAAGGCTCTGCTGTGGACAGTGAGGGTGGAGATTAGCATTGATGGATTGTTCCGTCCTGGGCCTGTGATAAGGAGAACTGAGCAGCAATGACAGACAGGTGCAGAGGCGGGAGCAGGTGAACATAGGGGGTGGTTATGACAACCTGTTGAGAAATCTTGTTGGCATGATCCTGATATTTTTCCATTCTTCGCTCTGGACTAGTAACGGGAAAAAGAAAGAAGAGGCCAGGCCTCTCGGAGCTGTGTTAAATCAGGAAACAAATTTCTTAATGCTTGATTACTCACTGTGCTGAAAGAGAAGGTCAGAGTGACCCGACAAGGCTCCTCCAGGGTCATAGCTGTGGGTCAGGACTTCAGGTCCTGGAACCCAGGGCCAGCGGAGCCTTGTGCAGCGAAGGAGAGGGAAAGAGAGTTCTGGGCTTCAAGAAGTGTGGGTGCTACTTCAAGTGCAATGTGAAGCCAGTGGATGAGGTAGGATGGAGATCCGGTTTGCAAAACCTATTTGGGCTCTATGTGAATGAACAAGATTGGAGATACCACAGAGGTGGAAGCAGGAAAAACAAATGGGCCTGGGGCCTTAGTGCTGTTGTGCGAGGGTCCTGTGTGACCAGACAGAAGTCCCTTAGAGCAGAACCTGCAGTCCTGATCACTGGCCAGTTGGAGTCCACCTTTCTGCTCACTGTGAATGCTTCTGCCTCCACTGCTAAAAGCTTACTTCCATGAGGAAATACTGACCTTTCCTAGTAAAAGTGGAATTAGTACATGATCACCGTTCTTAAAAAGAAGAATCAAACAAGGATACCTCATTGATTGTGTTGATGCAGCCTCACAAAGCAATACCAGTGCTGCTAGGGTTCAATAATGATGATGGGATCAAAACTGTTCAGCAGGGTGCTTTTGAAATTAAATTTTAATAAAGAAAAGAATAAAAGATGATTATTCCCTTGACATTCTGATTTTTATATCCATTGCTCAAAGTCTCTGTTGATTTTTTTTCTCTTGGAAAAATTTGTTGGAAATGAACATATTGAATCCAAAAATATTCACCCCCAAATCTATAAATTAAAGACGAATTTAATTTCCAATCTATGGGAACATTTTGAACAACATGCAAGCCTTGTGATAAGCGTATCTGCCTCAGCCAGGCACCTATCAGGAGAAATGATGGGTCTGCGGACACTCCTAAATCTCATTCATTGCGCAAGGACTAAAGAGCTCTCGATGGGCAAAGCTGCTATCCCAAACTAGCTCTGGAGTTTCTAATAAAAACAAAAGCTCCCTGGGCAAAGCATTTTTCCATCCAGCAAAACCAGGCTATCAACTCTTGTGAGTAGAATCTTAGATGGATGAATTTCAAAAGGTTTTCCTGGTAGGTGGTTTGGAAACATTTTTAGATTATTGAACATAATGATTGAAAGGCAGTTAACTACAATGGCTCTTCCTGCAGGAGTGTAGCACAGACAGACAGTGAAGTCCTGGGCAATCTCTGTGCAGAGCCACTCTGCCCTGAGAGTGCTGTCCCAGTCTGCTCCCCAATCTCTCCCAGGGCCTGCTCCCCGGATAGGCCAGTCTCCACCACTGTCTCTTCTAAGTGGCAGACCAAGGTTTCTAAACTCTTTTTTTTTTATTATTATTATTTCCTTTTTATTGGTTCATTGTCATTGTACGTAACAGTGATTGTGTTGTTGCATGTGTGTTTACACATACAATCTAATAGTGCAATTTGGTCCCTTCCATTCCCCAGTACCTCTGCTCATTTCTTCATTTGTCCTGTGATTATTATAGGAGAAAATCAAGGGGGCTGTGAAATGCTTTGAAAAATATAGAAAATATAATACAATGTTATAATTATGATTTTTATGATTCATCTTTTATATTTTATTATGGCTTTATTACTATAATCTAAATAGTGTAAGTCCCATATAATTACGTTGTTTATATTATATAACAGCAATGTAATGTTTATTGTAATAAACAAATTGTCCTCCACAAAGAAACAAATATCAAAATCTCTTTAAAAGATTTTCTGTTTTTTAAATTACAGCTCTTTCAGCTTTATCCCAAATCCTCAAATCTGACTTTCTAAGGACGGGATCAAAGCATGGGTATTTGTACAGCTCCATAGCAGATGATCATGGGCACTCCAGTTTCAGAGTCACTGCATTTCTTTGATGGTTATTAGGGAAAGTACAATGTATTGTACAAATAAATAGAACTTATTTTAGTTTGAATTTATAAATAGGGTCTAAACAATAGCAATTCTTACAAATTAGCAAGCTAAGAAATGCAAATAATCTGCCTGTTAATCCATGAATTAAAAAAAAAACCGTGCTACATAGTTTTGCTTCTCCTGCTGTTCATTACTATAGCATCTCTGTTCCTGCTTAAAGCTAGAAATCTCCAGAAGCCCTCCTACAGGTATCAAGAACGTCCTCAGGCTGCCAGGGTGGCGACTCTCTTATCTTGGCCCCCTTCCAATGCCTGCCCCTGGAGGAAAACTCCTTGCTAAACAGTCTTCCATCCCTGCTGCTGAAGTCCCAGTGCCAGCCAGGGCTGCCAGTGGACACTGAGCCCTTGCACTGAGTAGGGGGGGTCCCTGCCCTGCTGGTGCTGACCTAGCTGGGCTCTCAGAGCACGGTCCCCGGTGCACTTCTCACTGGCATACAGCGATGTGGAGAGAATGCACACACCATGTGCATGCACACACATAAACACACCCCTAGGTCACACTTCTGTCTTGGTTCCCCAAAAGTCTCTCTTATGCTCCCCATGCCTCTCCCAGGTTTTTGCAGATTGAACTGTTTCTGCTCCAGTCCCTGGACTTGAGAACCTCCCTTGGGGTGTGGTTGGGTAAAGGGGGAGAGAAGAGCTGAAATTAAGAAAGTGAGGGGGCTAAGGGCTGAGTGACGGCTGGCAGCTCCCTCCAAATCCCTCTGTAGGCAGGAACATTCCACACCAAGATCACCTCGGCTCTCTCCTCTATGTTACCAGAGGGCGCTGTGGAGGTGACTCCAGGGGTCAGGACCAGTGGCTTGTCCCTTACCTGCACCTTAGGCTCAGATGGAACACTAATCCATTTGCGCTGGGAGGAAAATCTCACAGGAGTACAATTACCAGAAGAACAATTACTATCTTTTAAAAAGCTTATTTTATTTACAATTAAACATATTTTAGTCCTCTGCATGTACAAGAGTTTCTGAAATTTGTCTTTTATTCTTCATAAAAATACAAAACATCTAGTGTTGTTCTTTCCCTTCCCTCCTTCAACCCAGAACAATTTTGTTATAAATCAAAAAATTCTGACCACTTAGAAAGCATGTCAATAAAGCCTTCTTCCTCATCAAGACGACGTGACTGCTAGCTCTGCAGTACAGTGCGCCTATGCCAGACACTGTCAGTCAAGCAAAGTCTCTGTGTGTGTTCCTGATTTATGTAGAAACATATTCTGGGATAACTTCCCATTAATGCAGAGTGGGGACTTCCAACTGCAGAAGCAATCAGAAACCCTCGGTCTCAACAGTTCTGAACCAGGCTTGCCCTGCTACATAACTAGCATCAACTGCTGACTGAGATTTCTACAGCCTTGTGCTTTAACTGAGGGAGAAGAGAAGGAGAACTATATTTTGATCTGGTAATTTGAGTCATCTGGCTACAAATCAAAGAAGATATAAGCATGTGATATCAAAAAATGTTTTTAAAAAATTTCTTATTTTAATATCATTTTGGACTTAGAGAAGTTGAAAAAATAATACAAAGAATTCCCATATAGTTTTCAGATAGATTCACAAATATTGCCATTCATCGCATCTGCTCTATGACTTTGTCTTACGTATGTTTTTGTTTCTCTGAACATTCGAGAACAAAGTTACAGACCTGATGCCTCCCTACCCCTAAATACTTCAGTCTCATCAACCTCAGGATAATTACCCAAATTGGAAATCAGCATTCATATACCAATAGTATCTATCCTGTAGATCACATGCCAATTCCGCAATTGTCCCACTCACGTCCAATGTAGCAAAAGAAAGAGAAACAGGGTCTTTAGCCTCTTGGGTGATGCCACACTGGTTCTGAGATTCTTTCCTGTAACCACCAGGTAGCTAGGACCCAGTACAACACAGTCTTGATTAAAAAAAAAAAGTACCCATGTTTAGGCCTTGGACACCTGCTAGAAGTTTCCAAACCAAGAGTGAGAAATAAGATACAGAATGTTGGTTATAAGCCTTTAATTTTCTGTTCTCTTTTGACCTACTTAATTTAGTTCATTTACCTCAAGAACTCTGCTGACCGCCTGATTCACGCACGGAGCTCTCTTCAGATGCAGGGGGTACAGTTCCATGAATTGTAGTCCCAACACTGAGTCAACGTGCCATTAAGGAATCAGCATGTAAACAGAAGGTAGGAAGGAAGAGTATACCATCAAGTGTCTACCATCTGACAGACACTGCGTCAAATGATCTGTACACATCTCGTGCATCTGTCACTCACATATGGCAACATTGGCCTTGTTTTCTGAGGAAGTTGAGGCTCGTCAAAGCCAAGCCATCAATTCAGCATCTCCACCCAGCAAGACGCAGACGCAGGGTGTGTGCCAGCGCCTGCTTCCAGCACCCAGGGAAACAAGAGGTAGAGAGTGATAACATGGAGCAGCAGCGATAGAGGGACAGGGCGAGGTTTCCCAGGCCTCAAGGACCAGGGTCTATTGAGCAGTCTGAAGAATGGGGAAGATTTTTGAGCATAAAGATGGGGGGAAAGAAGCATGCAGAGGAGAAGGCCTGTGGCTTGAACCAGTGGACTGAGGCAGCCGAGGCAGATCAGCCCAGGCGGTTCCCAGGCCAGAGCAGAGGAAACAGAAGGCTCGGGTACTTCCACTATGGCCAGAAGCAGCTTCTCCCCGAAACCTGGTCTAGGGCGTCCTCTCACCGAGGAGCATTTGCTGGTTCCTTGTGACGAAGCTTCACCCATTTAGGACAGGGTGTGGATAGTCCTGTGCCGGGAACACTTCCTAAAATTAAATAAGTCTTTGTGGTTCTGTATTCAAAGAGTCGGAATTCCCAGCCTCCCCTGGAAAACAGAGAACCGTGGTTATGCGACAGTGATCTGTTTGTGCCAGCATCAATATTCCAACGTGAGAGGTGACATTTGTCTGCATTTGCATATACTAAAGACATGGTATAGAACAGGTTCAGAAGGATGTCGCATCCTGGAAAAAGATCGTATTGGTCATGCTATCATTGGCATCTCCTAAGAAATTACAACTAGAATTAAATTTTGCTTGGGCTTCTATGACCATAATAACCTGATTGAATGATTTTTATTGTAAACATTAATTGCATTAATGACCCAGCTCAGCAATTTTTCAAAGATGCTTGTTTTGAAGTTTGAAAATTTACAAGCACTTTGTTTTTGAAAATTATACCTAAGACTCAAGCTCACAATATGAAGAGAAAGCTCCAGGCACCATGGCCCGCCACAGGCTTAACCTCTTCCCTCCAGTCCTCTGACCACAGCCTAGGGGAAAGGACAGGGTCCCTCAGCCAGGCCCAAGGTCCTGCAGCTACTGACCATTTTTCGCCCACAGGCTTATGAGCACTGTCCACCATGGTTCCAGGTGAAGCCCCATATGGATTTGATAGAATCATGAGTGAATTTGTGGGTATGGAAAGGAGGTATTGAAAGGAGGTCATCTGTGCAGGGAGACTGCAGAGCCCACTGCCGGAAGCTCATTTCCCAGTGTGTCCCGCTTTCCCGTGCAGTGTCTCCTGTCACATATCTAACCCCCACGGCGCAAGGACAAGAGGAACAAGGGTCCCTCCCACATACTCCTCCTTGGTGAAGACCCAGACTCACTCCTACAAAGTCAGGCACAAGAAAGCCCCTACCAAGTGCACCTAGCAGACTTCTCTGCCACTTCAAGTCAGGGGGCTACTTCACGCAATTAAGGCAAGAAAAAGAAAGAAATGACAAAAAAGAACAAATTAGAGATGAAAATTCTACTAAATTGCTGACCTGTAGAAAATGTGTGTGCATTAGTCCATCTTTGCTGCTGTAACAAACGACCACAAACTGGGTGATTTATAAAGAACAAAAAGTTATTCCTCACAGTTCTGAAGGCTGAAGTCCAAGTTCAAGGTGCTCACATTTGACAAAAGCCTTGCTGTGTCATCACATGGACGGACAGCAAAGGGGACAAATGCTGTGTCCTCTCATGACAGAAAAGAAGAAAAACCCATCTGCAGACCCTGGTACAGCATTAGATGTTCATGGGGCAGAGCCCTCGTGGCCTGAGCAAACCATTCAGGCCCCACCTCCCACCCCTGTGGCACTGCAGATTCAGTTTCCAACACATGAGTTTGGGGAACAAATCCAGATCAGTGTGTCACAGTTAAAAAAGAAAAAACAAGCGCAATTATTAAAAGAGTTTAGCAGTGGTTTCAGAGTAAGTAATAATGGAGTATGAAATTTAATTTAAAAATGGAAAATGTAATAACAAACTACAACACACAAGGAATTAACCTTTTCTTTAAAAAAAAAAATGGAGAAGATCTTATGCTGGGTGCAGTGGCACATTTCTGTAATCCTAGCAGCTCAGGAGGCTGAGGCAAGAGAATCACAAGTTCAAAGCCAGCTTCAGCAACTTAGCAAGGCCCTAAGCAACTTAGTGAGATCCTGTATCAAATAAAAACTATAAAAAGAAGTGGGGGACTGAGGATGTGGCTCAGAGGTTAAGTGCCCAGTTCCAAAAAAAAAAAAAAAAAAAAGACAAAATCTTTATGGAAAAAAAACCCCACAAATCTCACAGAAGGACACAAAAAGATTTTGAGTAGTAGAGACATAGTCCATGTTCTTAGATGTGAAGACTCATATACATAAATACATCAGAATTTTTCCAAGCAATCGATAAAGCTCCATTAAAAAAAAAATCTGGGTTTTTCTACCCAGACACACGTTCTAAAACTTACATTGAGCAGTAAAGACCTGAAAATACCTAAGATGTTTCAGAAAACAAAAAGCTGGGGACTGAGTAAGACCAAGCCCAACGGAAAGTGAGAATTATCACAAACCATAATTGGGACAGTGGCTTTGTTGCAGTGTTAGATGAGCAACCCTTCCCCAGAGCCTGGGCACAAGCCAGTCTTCCTAATAAATATTAGACAGATGGCCATGCATTTGGAAAATATCCCATCCCTTACTCAGCTCCTCTGCAGAAACAATTCAGTCTACTAAACACTTAGGCATGAAAACCAAATCCATTAAAACATCTAGAAGACCTATCAAGAGCAAGGTTTCTTAACAAGTTAGAAAAGGATTTCTTAAACAAGATGCATGTAAAAAAATGGTAAAGAAAAAGGTCTACATGACAATCTTCTAAAAAAACTTTTATTAAACAAAAAAAAAACCACAACAAAATGAAAACACAACTGCAAACTAAAACAGCACATGCAGAATTTAATACAAAGAAAGGGTTAGCCTCCAGAATCCACAAAGGATGGTCAATAAATAAGAAAAAACTACCCAAGAGAAAAAGAGAGAGTGTGAGCACGCAGCTCAGAGACAGAAAGGGTCAGTAAACTGTCGATAAAATGCTCAATCTCTTTAGTAATCTGAAAAATAATAATTAAACTGAATAATAAAATTAAGCCACTAAGTACCCAGCAAATAACCAAAAAATGCAAACTCTAATTATAACAAGAGCTGGGGAAATCCCGGACAAACTGAACTGGATTTATTGCTGAGGGAAGGTAAATCCATACGAACGCTTTAGATAACAGTGGAGAGAGATCTGATGAAGTCGAAGGTGTGACCACCCAGCCTCAGAAATTCCACTTCCGGGCAGACATTGCTGAGAAACTCTAGCATAAGGGAAGCAGAAGATATATCCAGGAGCGCTCCCAGACCATCACTCACAAGCGTGACACGGTGGAAATATCCTATCAGTCCACCCACAATCAAATGGATAAGTGTATTTAAAACAAAAATAAAAGATAGAGAAGGAGAGACAGAGAGAGTCAATTTTATTTAGTTTTTCATCTGGTTTTCATTGCTCTGACACTTAGTTGTGCATGTGGTGCTGGGGTTCAAATCTGGGTCCGCATGCCTGTTAGGCAAGTGCAATACCACCGAGCCTCCACCCCAGCCCCAGATAAGTGTATTTTTATATTAACACCTGGCGATTACTATTTAAGGGGTATTTGTAAGGTCATTAAACAACTAACTCATTTTACTCTCAAAACAACTCTATAAAGTAGTCAGAATTTTTTTGAATTCCAGTGTTTTTCCAATTTTATAGATAGGGATATTGAGGCAAAGAAACAAGCCCAAGATCACTCAACTGGTTCTAATGAAGTCCTACAATGGAACATCACAGAGGAAAGAAAATGAAGAAATGGAATTGCATGGAGTGCCGAGGGTGAGATCACAAGCCCAAGAAAGGTAGGTTGCAGGCTCTGTGCACAGTGAGATACCGTTATGTAAGTTTGAAAGATGCGAAGCCACACTGTACTCACGTCCGAGGACAGTTGCGACAGACTGGCACAAGGCAGGTGGCTTAAGCTTCGGAAGTTCATCTCCCCCAACTCTGGAGGCCAGAAACCAGAGCTGGGTCCTTCTGGCCTCATCAAGCCTCCTGGACAAAGGGCTCCTGGAGTTCCCCGGCATCACTGTGGCCACCTGGCTCCACCCTCTGCTCTGTCTTCACACGACTGTCCTCTTCTCTGAGGACACTGGTCACCGAACCAAGGGCACACAGGATAGTCCAGGAGGACATCTTCTCTTCAATAGCAGAGATCCTGTCTCAAACAAAGCCACACTCACAAGATCCAGCAGTTGTGATGAGGACATATTTTGGGGGGTACCTTTGAACACTGCAGATGTTATCAGTGATTTACAGAATCAGACCTAAGTGATAATTTTGGGGAATCTGGTGCTAACTGGGGAGCTCCCACATGCTAGCCAAGCACTTCACACTGAGGTACACTCCCAGTGCCCCCAAAATTATTTTAAAAACCTCATGGGACTGATAAATGCCACCCTCTCCTCTGGGAAAGGAGGGTTCCATTACAGCAGGGCCAAATGTCTCCAGAAATTGTCCTCATTTTCAACCATCTGAAGCAAACATGGAAACGTTGGGCATCAACAGCGCTGATGGGTAGGCACCCCTGCCGCTCATGATTTTCTCTGTAATTTTCTGTAACTAGGAAATATTTCACAATTTCTAGAATTAAACAGCGCAAAGATGCCCTCTCTCTGGACTGCAGCACATATCTGCAGGAGTTCCTGTGGACCAGGCCTGGCCCAGCCCTGCCTACAGCAGGTGTTGAATATCCACCGCGGAGCTCCCTGCCTCTCACCTCTCACGACTGTCCCTCCGACTCCCTGTCCCCAGCTCCTGCTCCTCCCCCCACTGGGCCCACTGAGAGATGCTTGCTACCTTTTTCCATTAAAAACACCACCACCCCAGTAAAACACTACGATCCCCAAATATCAAAGACCCATCAAACCCAGCAGCAGGGAAGCCAACGCCCAGCAAACGCACAACAGGGTTCCTGTGGTATTTGTTGTGCTTAGAGCAGACAAGTTTCCCACGAGTCTTTTTTAAAATTTTTTATTGTTTTAAAGAGAGAGAGAGGGACAGTGAGAGAGACAGAGGAGGGGGAATCAATTTTATTTAGTTTTTCATGTGGCTTTCGTTGCTCCAACACTTTGTTGTGTGCCTGGTGCTAGGGTTTGAACCCACATTCTTACGCATGCCAGGTGACTGCCCAGCCACCGCTCCAGCCCCCTACAAGTCTTCTAAATCATGTTTTATCTTTAAAATAATGAGTTCTCTCACCTCCTTGGAGAACCAGCCCACCTCCCCCAAAGTAGGCAGGCGGAGATCCACCCTTCCTGACAACAGGGACTCTTCAGCACACTCCCCTCTAAAGCACTACTGTGCCCATATCTCCTGTAGGGAGTCACCCAGCCAGCATTGATAGGGACCTGGCTGTTCCTGGCCACTGCCACTCTAACGTGGAGTTCCTGTTCCTTCTACACCCAGCCAAATAGAATCAGGACAACTCACCAAAATAGAATCACTGTTGTTTCAAAAAACGGATGACTGAAGTAAAGGTATTTTTTTAAAAATCGGTTTCATTCTGTCTTTCTGCCTCACACTGATTTATTCACCCCTTCTCTCTCTCTCTCTCTCTCTCTCTCTCTCTCTCCTCCTTCTCCCACTCTTGCCCCTTCATGTAATAGACTTTTCTACTACACTGATGAAGTGATGGGAGACCAGTGAGTCATTATTAATGTGGTCCAATTGTAAAAGTAGCACAATTATTTTTTAAGAAGCTAAAACAGTCTCTGAGAAAGATCGTGGCCAGCACTGTAGGCTTTAGAACCCAACACTGTAGGCTTTTGCTGCCTGGTCCTTGCAGTGATCAAGTGTGTGACACTGAACAAGTCTACTCTCATAAGATTGATACAGGCATTGAAAACAATAAGCAGGACTTGATAGATGGCACTGTCAGTCAGCTACAGCTGCTATGACAAAGCACTTTAGATCGGTGGCTTAAGCCCTGTGGGCTGGAAGTCCAAGATCCAAGTGCCAGCAGGGCTGGTTTTGTCCCCAGACCTCTTCTCTTGGCCTGCAGTTGGTCCTATCCTCATTGTGTGCCGAGGGATCTCTTCTGTGTGCCCATATGGGGGAACAGAATGCAGGGCCAGAGCACCTCTAGTATCCCTTGTTATAGGGACACTAATCCCAACCAAACAGGGCCCCACTTTTATGACCTCGTATAACCTTAATTAATTCCTGATAAGACCTATGTATCATCGCATGGGAGTAAGACTTCAATATATGAATTTAAAGAACACAACGCAGTCCATAGCACTTAGGGTATTGTTAATATTAGTTAATCTGAAGTAACCATAGTACATTTTAAGGCACGCTTCTTGTTTTTAATTGGTCTTCTAGAGGAAACTACGATCCTGGTGCTGTGACTTGTATTGCGTGAAAATTATACAGATAAGTGTGACCAAAACAAAAAGCATCCTCTCATGTTTCCATTTTTATAGAGTTGAATGAGAAATGCTTGAAATGCTCCATTTTCCTTTTTCATGGAACAAAGCATAATCGTTGCTTCCTGTGTTCCTGAAGTTATGACTGTCACACAGCCACGTATGCTTTAACAAGGGGACCGTGTGCTCAGTGTACAGAAAAATTCAATAAGCACTGAAAGAACAAGTCAGTATGTCATCAAAATATGACACTACACTTGGAATAGTAAAAAGGATGTCCCTACAATATACTGAAAAATTTTAAATGCTTCTCTGAGGACGTCCTTCACTAAAAGGTCTTTGGGCTTCTACCTGACCATCAGGGACCAACTGCCTATAATTTTGGCAAAAAGAATTATACCACAAGACAAAGACCCTCAAAGAAACACCTCCAACTCTACATGAATGACAAATGTAAATTTCTCTGCAAAAGATTCATTTTGTAAATTTACAATAGAGTTTGAAGCAACATGAATTGAATGATCACTACAACATTTCAAAATAATATTGCTACAAATAATTGCAATAGGACCACAATTAACGTAGTATATTGTTAACATTTCAGTTTGCTCTCTGTGTGTGTGTGTGTGTGTGTGTGTGTGTGTAACGTTTTCTGAACAACTTTCAGTGTACATCTTACACTATTCTATGTTTTTCACTTATCAACAGTGTCTTAGTTTTCTATGATTACTATAAGAAATCACCACAAATTTGATGTCTACAAAGGATAAAATTTTATTGTCTGAAAAATTCTGGAGGCCAGCAGCATGTAATGGTGCCCCTGGACTAAATGCAAGGTGTCAGTAGGGCTATGCTCCTTGCTGGAGGGTCCAGGTGGAAAATCCATTTCCCAGCCCTTTCCGCCTTCCAGAGGCTGCGCACATCCCTTGGCTCAAGGCCCCTTCTTCTTGCAAAGACAGCAATCATGAGTCCAGTTCCTCTTACATGATGTCACTCAACTCAGACTCTCCTGTCTCCTGTTTCACTTACAATGACAATGTGGTTATGTTGGGCCCACCTAGATGATCCAGGATGATCTCTCCTTCATGATCAACCGATTAGCAACCTCAGCTCCATTCACAGCCTCAATTCCCCTTCGCCATGTAACAGAACATAGCCACAGTCCCCAGGAAGAGGCATGGACAGCTCTTCCACCTACCACAAACATTCTGAGGATCTCTCTAGTCCTTAAACCTTCTTCTACCTGTACCATCCTTTTTAATAGCCGTAGTGCATTCTCCTGTGTAGATATATTACAATTCACTGTCATTTTCCAGCTATGAAGGGGTTTAAGCTGCTTTCATTGCAATCCCTGAGCAATTGAAAACAATGAGTTGTGTAGTTTTAAATACTGCTATTTATATTTGTATATTCAACTTTCTGAGAGGGCAATGAATGACAGATCATATTAGTTTTCACTTTTACATCATGCTATGAGCAGCCGTTTCCTGATGGCCTCACAGAAACAGACCCTCACCTTTTCTTTCCGATCACTGCCAAACTGGCAAGTGGAAGTTTCCATTTGTATCTGCCTTTCTTTGGTTTGTACCTGTTAAACTCTGTACCTGCCTCTTGTTGACGGCCCTTGGTTCTTCATCAGCACAACGCCTGCTGGGCTTTTGTGAAATAAGCCCTGTGTCATGGTTTAGATTAGAGGTACCGCCACAAGCTCATGTGCGAGAAAAGCAAGAACATTCAGAAGTGCCACGATTCGGTTATGAGAGTTGTAACCCAATCAGTGGATTAGCCAGCTGATTTGCATTAAGTAGGTGGTGACTGTAGGCAGGCAGGGTGTGGCTGGGGGAGGTGCGTCATTGGGATTGTGTCCATGGTAAACAGAGCTAGGAGCATTCTCTCTCACCCACCCCACACCCCAGTGGCCATGTCCTGGATTACCTTCAGCCATCATACCCTTCTGCTGTGAAATTTTGTATCACCTGCTCCGAGCCAGGGAGTTGGTCCTATGAACAGAATCTCTGAAACTGTGAGCCAAAATAGACTCCTCCCTCAATTGTTCGTATGAGGTCTTTTGGTCACAGCTAACATACAATGATATCAGCAATCTGAGCAAAGGCCTTTGTAGGCGAGACCTCTGCTATCACTGCAACCCTTTGGCTCGAATCTCCGTTCATGTTGTCCTCATAATATTATTAAATCCCTACCCTAGTCCTGAACTGCAGCACCCTGGGAAAACCCCATCTGCACCCTCCAGCTGTGACACAATTTCTGCATCCCACTGTCACACAGACAGTGAAAATCACTTGGTACCAGGTGGCCAAAACTGTTCTAGCAGTTCTTGGGCCATGGGCTCATTTCTCCTGAGTGCCCAATTCTCCCATAAGGACTCCCCCTTCCCCACATGTACTTGGAACCTTTGAATCTTCTCCTGGTCCTGGGCTGTTGCTGGGTAGCCCTCCTGGAGAGAATCAACAGTGCCAACTGTAATTCTAAACTTGCAGGGAATTCCTGCTGCCTCATGCCTGTCAGAACTCTCTCCTGGAACATCAGAAGCAACACCTCTTGCAGAGGCTGCTCCTGCATTTTAGTCATTACTCACCTATGTCTATTGCTCTCGCGTGCCTTTCTGCTTTTCCGAGAAACCTCTGGGTCAGAAAACCTCTTGCACACTGTATTCTCTCGGGACTGCATGAGTGTGAACCAGACAAGGACAAGAGGCACAGAGACTGTTCAGGAAGCTTGATTTGTTAGCACAGACGTGGTTAGTGTCCTCATGTCTTTCCTGTAGACTTGATACCTTTTCATCTCTTTCTCTGCACACTTACTCATCTAAAAATGGAGATGGGGGTGGAGGTAGAACCCAGAAAGCAAAAGCAAAAAACGCAATCTTCTCATTTAGAATGCATCTCAGCATCAGGACAAATGAAAGGATACTGTGGAAAATGTCAACGAACACTGGCTCAATCTGAATATGTATCAAAGAATTCTGAGGGGTTTATATCCCAACTAGCGGCCCAGGTGTCATAACAGTTCAGGCTGCAGTGGGGCATGGAACAGCCTGTATCCCCAACCTGCAGGGCTGGCGAGTCTTGTTTCTCCCCAAGAAGACACCAGGAGCTGTAATGCATCCCATTCTCTGCATTTACTGCCTGCTTCAGAAGCCACCCCCATCTCACCATTCCTGCAATCTCGTAAGTCAGTTTCAAAGGCTGAAGCAAGAGCGTCATGCCTCAATGTCATTGTAACTGACCCCATCCACATCTCAGTGTCACCTATCTCTGATTTCAGTAATGAAAGAACACATCTGATAGGCCAGATGGGAATTCTCCCCAGTGGCCCTGGGGCATCAGAGCTACAGAGCGTGGAAGCTGGGGTCAGCTGTGTGCATGCTTCCCTGCCCATCTGCTTCCTCACCTTAAAGTAAAGAAACAATAATGACTTCCTCATAGACAGGTGTGAGAATTAAACAGTCAACGCAGGTGTAGCGCTGGGAGATTGGGTGGAAAACAAGAACTAATGATGTGAACACACAAGCATACTCGATAAAACCTACTGCACACTTGATCTGTGTGTGAAAGTGAGCCTCTTCTCTCATCACTGAGGAACTAGATGACCCCAGTGAGGCAGTTTCACTTGGACCATGGACCACCTGTGTGGTACCGCTCGAGACCAGGGCCTGGAAGAAGGTCAAACACTGCCTCTATCTATCCACCTCTGGCCACAGATGCCTACATGAAATTAGAATTTGGCTAATAGTCGAAACCTATGAACTCAGCCCTGTTTATATGAGTGTTAATTTGAAGAAAATCCTAAGATGAAAATAAATTTTTAAAAATTGCTAAGTTGATTTAACACATTAATTGTTCATATGAGAATTATGCAGAGCAACTTTTAAAATTGATCCCACTATGAATCCCCACAGCACCCCATCAACTCTTCCCAGAACAGTTGCTCAACACTGAGGCCACATTCTTAGTCCTGCCTGCTTGACTGAGGTCAGCATCCACCTAAGTAACAGCCTCAGACTGGAAGCAAGATGACAGGTTTTCATTATCTTGACATATGAACCATTTGGTTGTGATGCTATCAAAATTCACAAGATGTCCACTCACCAAAAGAGAGGTGACTTCCTCTTAAACAAGGATGCTGTTCCTAGGCATCTGGTCCACATCTCAGCCCTCTTCTAAGTCAAAACGCTCTTCCATTACTGCACGCTTCACCTGCAAAAGACCATTTCTGAACTCTTCCTCTTAATACTTTGGATCCTAAGAAACTCCTTAAACTTGCTTTTGGGAGAACCCAGGGGCACATTAGTAGGTCACTGATTCATATATTCGTCCTACATTCCCAAGCACCTGCTGGGCCTTAAGAGCTCTTCTAGGAAGGAGACTCAAGCCTCACACCTGAGTGCTCTGTAAGGACACAGATCAAAGAGGGGACCTGCATGCTGCCTCCACGTGCCAGATCCTCATGCCGAGATGGGAGTTCTCCACTGAGACTGCAGAGCATGAGGGACGATTCTTCACGGTATGGGACAGTGACGTAGAACCTCTACCAGATGGCTATGGACCATCTATGGAAGTGGATGTGCAAAGAAAACATCCTCCACGCCACCAGCCACTCCCCACTCCCTGCATCAGAGTAGCTCAGAGCATCTCTGCAGAGGGGTCCCTCTGGTGATGCTGTGAGTCTCTGCCCCCTGTAAACTCAGCAGCAACTGTTACTCCTGCTTCAAATCAGGAAAATCTCACTGCTTGCAAATGAAATTTGTCTTTCTGCCACTGCCAGAAGTCCCGGCCCAAAAGAATTTGGGGAGAAAATCAGAGTTTTCTATACCACCGAGTGTGCTGGGTGCTCCCTCAGAATGAAGCGAGAGTTCAGGGCTGGTGCACAGCCAGGCAGGAGAAGTTCTGAACAGCTGGAACGCATTGTCCAATTCTGGGGCTGAAGCTGGAGAAAGTCACTTTCTCCGCATTTTAGTATCTACTTCCTCCCCAAGATAACAACAAAACCCAGTCAGAAGGGAGCAGCCCAGAAAAACTGGCTCACTGCCAAGAAAGGTCTTTGAACATATTTGGTTTGGGGAGCAGCAGGACAAGGTCAAGTTTAGTTGAGACGCCGTCCACCCAGCCTGAAGGCACAGTGGCCATGGGTTCACAAAACCTTGTCCAGCAGGCTCTGGGAGTGACAAACCTCACTCCTCAGAAAGGTGATGGGAAGCAGGCCTGAGAAAGTGACACTTTATTTTTTTATAAGTAAAGTTGATTTTTTTTTTAAGAGAGAGGGACAGTGTGTGTGTGTGTGAGAGAGAGAGAGAGAGAGAGAGAGAGAGAGAGAAACAATCTTTATTTAGTTTTTCACGTGGCCTTAGTTGTCCGAGACTTCACTGTGTATGTGGTGCTGGGGTTCGAGCCCGCGTACTCGCACATGCTGGGCAAGCACTGTATCGCTAAGCTACCACTCTAGCCCTGAGAAAATGACACTTATTAGGAGCAAATTGGGGAATATTCACCTTCTTATTCGACTTGTGGGGTCACAGTTTCTGGATGTCTTCTATGAAGAGCTGTCACTCTCTGGCATGTTCAGGGGCGCAGATCAGTTGGAGGGAGCTGCCGCCACCACAAGTACATTGCTCAGTGTGGGCCACGTGCTCACCGAGGGCCTCGCTGACTAATTCCCTGAGTGCTGCCATCAGCCCAGGATTCAGTACTGTGATGCTCTTCCTTTTCAGATATGGTGAGTGCAGCCCAGGGTTGCTGTGAACCTGCCATTCTCGCACCTGGAACACCAAGGGAGAGAGAAGCAAGCAGAGACAGGGCATGGTTAAACTGGGTTTCCACTCCACAGCACTGAGACACCTCTGGGTGTGTCTGTGAACCCACGCAGACCGAACACTCCCACCCTGAAGGTGCTGGGCCTGGATGGAATAAAAGAACAAACGCCTGCATTCTAGAGGCTTGTTGAGAAAGTGCACTTTTCTTCCTTTTCTTTTCTTTTTGGCTGGCACCACTGGATGTGGACCTGAGACTGCAGATTCTTCAGCCTTTGAACACAGACTTGCACCAGGAACTCATCCGTGGACTTCAGACCTTCAGTCTCAGAATAGGCAGACACCGTTGATTCTTCTTTTCCAGAGGCTTCCAACTTCCCAGACTGAGCAGCTAATGGTTTTCCCAGCTCTGCAGCCTGCAGACAGCCATGGTGGAGCTATCTAGCATCCGATCCTGTGAGGCATGCTAGTGACTCTTATATACACACACAAGAAGAGCACCCGGGTGGTGCTGGGAGGAGCTGGTTAGGCAAGTCTGAAATCCACAGGGCAGCCTGGGAATCTCTGGAGATACGGAGAAAATTTTTTTTTTATTGATTCTGTACCTCTGAAGAACCTCAATATAGAAATGACAGAAAAGCAAGAAAATATCAATAACTCATGTCACATCACCTCAATACTAATTGAAAGAAACCAATTCAAATGATTAAAGCATCTTATTTATTTAATACAGTATTTCTCAATAATTATTTTTTCTTTTCATATATAAATAGAAACATAGACAAGACTAGGAACATGGTGACATGTGGGTTTGGCAAGACTATAGCCCCCAGTTGTTCAGACACTACAGCGGCGTTACTATGAAGGTATTCCATAGGTGGCAGGGTCTGTAATGAGTGAGATTCTCCTAGATAACCCGGTGAGCCTTATTCTGTCCACTGAAAGACTTTCAGAGCAGAGCTGAGACTTCTTTGAAGAAGTTCTGCGACAGCGCCTCCAGCCCACTCCAGAGATCGGTCTCTCAATAGCTCCTGCTGGTTGTGCTTCTCTGACTGATACGGTTCCCAAGATGTTAACTTTACTCACTGTGAAAGGATGACTTGATGGTAACATACATGTATAAAAGCAAGTACTACGACTGGTTTTAAACTTTTCCTTGCATTCTTGTTTACCTATGAACTTAGACTGTCTCAGAGCAAGGACTCAGAAAATCATCTTGCTTAGCCAAAGTAAACTCTACATTTAAATTATATTTGTATTATTCTGAACAAATTCTAAATAGTGGAGTCTTAATAAAGTGTGTTGAGAGGGAGAGAGGCTCCCCCTCTCTGATTTAAAGTATATATTCACACACACATGTTAGAAGGTATCTAATTAAATGTATGGATAGGCTCATCTATTTAAGTACTATTGACTGAATGCTGGTGACATCCTGAACATCTTTCCACTTTGTGACTTTGGACCTCTCTCAACATCTCTGGAACGGCAGCAGCCCAACAGGACTACTTCGGTGATTACATAAGCAGGTTTCTCTAAGGTGCTCAGAATAGACTCCTGCACATGGTGCACTGCCTCTCTTTCATGGGCCAGGGAAGTTGGCATGGACTTCACGGAGCAGCTGAAGCTAGAAAGACTTGATTAGGCAAGGAACAGAATGCATAATCCTGAATAATGAGGAAACCGGTTCAAGCCACACTTGGCGGCAGAGGCACGGAAAGCGGGTCATGTTGACCCTAGTTAGACCAGCCTGCCTTCCACGGATGGTCCTTCTTGGCATCCCTGGGAAAAATGGGCACCAGGATGTGAGCCAAGTCATCTGGCTCCTACCTCTATGACGTACCTGAGATACCTTACAAACAGCATATTGTCTTTCAAAAGGATTCTGTGGTTAAACAATCTTGGAAAACAGTAAAATAAATACCAGGTTTCTTTAAAGTAGGATCCCCCAACCACCTTAACCAGCTAACATGCCACCAAAGGGCACCTCAGGCAGCAGCTCCCAAAGCGGAGGTGGAATCCTCACGTCCCAGGGTGCTCAGGCAGTGTTCCAAGGTGCACACTTCTGTATTCCTGATAACCTGGCTTCCAGGATGTGGCTGATGGAAGAGAGACTGTCCCTCCCAGGAATGAGGCCACTCAGAGAAAACAGAAACCTTACCTGGGAGCCCACCTTTGACGTGAACTCTGACTTCTCCAGAGCCATACAGCCGCCCACATCCTCTATCTGGTGCATACACCCAAGGATTCTTCTGTCCCATCCATCCCAGTACCAGGCAAGAGACAGTCACTGTACCCAGGACCACTGAAATTACTCAAACGTACCAGCACTAACCTGCTTGGCCTGCCTGGCTTCCTTCCCCAAGGGAACCTCAGTTAAGGCTCTTGTCCTGGGCTCCCTGCACTTCCCCACGGCTGAACAGCCCTAGGCTTCCTCCAGTGGCCCCTCAGGCCCTGTGTGACCCTTTCCCTTAGGAACTGTTGGTAACAAGCTAACTTTTCAATAGTGATTACGTCCTGGTCCATGGGCCTTATCACACTAATAATGAAGCCACGTTGTAAAACACCAGCTTTGATGATGGACAGATCTTAAAGACTTTAAGCACGAGAGCACCCTTATGATGTTTTAGGAACATTCATCCTAAGCACCATCCCTGAGCCATGTTTCAAATTCCTGCAGCACTTTCAGAGCCCTGGAAAGCCCAGAGCCCATTTGAGCATCTAAGCAGCCAAGCTTGGGCTACCCCTCTGGGAGAAGTCCCGACAGGCTTAGTGAATCTTGGGGAGCACAAGGGAACCTCAAGAAGGGCTGACCCAGCTACATAAATGCTTATAGCAGCACAATTCACAGTAGCTAAATTATGGAATCAACCAAGATGCCCATCATTACATGAATGAAGAAACTCTGGGGTGTGTGTGTGTGTGTGTGTGTGTGTGTATACTCAGCTATTAAAAAGAATAAAATTACGGTCTTTGCTGGTGAATGGATGGAAATGGAGACAATTATGCCAAATGAAATTAGCCAAATGCAGAAACTCAAAGGTCGAATGTTTCTCTCACATAAAGGAAAGGGTGAGGGGAGGACAAGATTATATAAATATCCATCACATACAAATTAACTGACAAATTCATAAAAGGAAAGAGAAGGGGAGAGGGCAGGAAGGAAGGGAGGGAAAGGGAAATGGAAAGGGGGGATATAAATATTGTATAGTGTACTTTGCACCTCGGTGACAATAAATAGTCCCCACACATCATTAAAAATTAGAAAAGTCAAAAAATATATAATCAAAGGGAGATCAGTAGAGAAAAGGGACCAGAAAGAGGGAAAAGAGGAATTGGGGCTGGGAGTCTTAGGGAAGGAATTGGACAAATATACTGTTATATTGTGTGCGTGTACGAATGTGTAACAGATCCCTTCATTACGCAGAATTATAATGCACCAATAAGAATATATATATATGAATATATATATAAAAGAAGAAATTTTAAAAGAAGAAGGAGGAGGATAAGGAGGAGAGGGGAGGAGGAGGAAAAGAAGGAAGAAGAGCTGTCCCCTTAACCCACGTGGAAGCCCTGGGAATGTGGGCCACACCCAGTGGTCACAGGGAACGTGCAGACATCTGTGACCTTCCCACTGTATTTAGGTAGTTCTAGAGAGAACTGTGATTCTCCTGAAATGTTTCAGATGGAAGAATACCAAAGGAACTGGGAAGCCGGCCCTGTCTCTGGACACTTCATGGCCATAATAGCTCTCATCTGCTATATAAGCGGGCAGACTCCGTTGCTTTTCAAAGGACCTTCAGGCTCTGAGATTCTGTGATTGCATTCCTCACGGTACTAATGCTAGCAAATTTAATAAACTATAAGTTCATTATAAGTCACAGCCACCAGGATTGGTGTGACTGCTCTCCCTCTCCATGCCTTCGCCTTTGTTTTCTTTCCTATGCTATGCCCACTGTCCAAAGAGACTTCTCTTTTGTGAATTACAGTTACCCACTAATATTTATTGAGAGCCAATTAAGACAAATATTTTACTTTGGAAAAATTCCACACTTTTATTGCACACCTTACCCCATCATGTGATCAACTGCTGCCTTTATCTACAGTTGGAAAAAGACATTAGGGAATTAATGCCTCCTTGGCCCTCTAGTGCTTCATGGGGTCAAGAGGGTACAACTGTGACCTTCCTCCACACAAGGTGCCTCTAGATCAAACTGTGAAGGGGAACGGTGGTGATCTTTGCTCAAAAATAAGGAAATGAATCATAGGATTTGACCGAGCCTGACTAGTTCCTAGTTCCGTGTCCAAATGAAGAGGTACTAATGAAACCGCTGGCCTGAGAAGCAAGCAGCAGCTGAGCTGGGAGGCAGAAGGACAGCAGTGACGTCTGAAGTGAGTTTGCAACCTGACAGAAGGTGTGTCCGCAGACACCGTGCAAACTGCTAGCCGGGCGATCCCTGCTGGGATCTCAGCATCTGCCTGTGCAAGATTCCATGTTTGAAACAAACGGCATTTTAAATTAAATGTCTTGCTTTGTCATTAAATATGGAGCTCAATACTAAATCCCTTACCCAGGCCATTTTTCCAATATGGAAAATAGGTACTCAGTTATTACTGGATTGTAACAAAGCGACCAAAGTAGTATTATCCTTGCTCAAAGAAATATTTGCGCATAGGGGAGAAATGCCCTGCAGGTGGGAGCATTAATCCTAGTGGTCACGTGCTAGCACAACTGGAAGGGGCAGGAAAGAAGAGGACGAGCGACATTCAGCTTGCCGCACGGATTCTGAGACATGAGAAGGAAAAAGCAGTCCAGGAGATCTGCTCCATCACTCAGCAGTGCAAAGCAGTATGAATGGGACGTGGGCCACGCATTTCCTTTTCTCGAGATGCTGCAGGGTTGTAGAGATGGTCTGTGTGCAAGCATTTAAACACTGCAGTCTAACAATGCTGTAATTAATTTTCACACTCCTGCAGGGAAACTACTATATATATATATATATATAAAATCTCCATTCAGGAAATTGTTACTGAGCATCTACTTAGGCATAACGGAATTAATCACTTCAGTGCCTACAGAGACAAAGAATTCTTGCTTTTAAGAAGTTCACTAAAAGTGAGGGAAACTGCTAATGACAACTTACTATAAGTTATTTTGCAAAAGTATAAGTAAAAAGAGCAATGGGAAAATATTCTTACTGAAGACCTTATGCCAAAGGTGAGATTATGTGGCACTTTAAAGATGAATAAAAGTTTGGTCAGCAAATCGGGGGGAAAGTTTTCCAGGAAGATGGAACGGAGAGAGAAAAGGCATTGCCTAAAATGGTTTAAAGACTCCTTCCAGGGCTGGGGACACAGCACCTGCCTGGCCTGCACCAAGCCCTGGCTTCCTCTCCTAGCAGTGGAAGAAAACACAGAAAAGCAAAAACCTTCCAAATCTGACACCCCTCAAGTTACTGCTCTGAGTTCCCCCCTCCCACAACTTCTTGCTGAGAGCCTATTTACAGTCATCTCTGAATCTTTAGGGCCAAGGATGCTTTCCTGCCAGGCTCCTCTACCTACAGACACCTGCTCTTCCATTAGAGCAGCAGATGATCACCTTGGGCTTCGCAGACAGTGCTCATTGCCTCCTCTTTCACAGAGAGCTAGCTGCTGCCCTGCCACTGTCCACGCAGCATACGTGGCATGTGTTCTAGGAGGCATCGGGTGTTTCCATTTAACTGCCTTAGCACAGCTGCCATCTGCCCAGCTGAGACCCTGTGGCACCTTCTACTTCTCCTCTAATGACAGTAAGGGACAGCATTGCTCTCAGCAGGAAGAGGGAGGAGGAGGGGAGACTCAGGGCTGACCCTGCTCTGAATCACCGTTACCTTTAATTACAGGACGTGACTCATCTTGAAACCCACAGACCACAGACAAAAAAACCATAGTTCCAACTCAGGTTGCGAGGACACTCGCACTGCTCTCCCCTGGTCACCACCTCTAACCCCACCTCTCCGTCAGGTCAGCCTCCCTCCACATTCACAATGTTCCTTCTCCAATACAAAGGCCAGCACGTCAGTCCCTGCTCAGATGTGACCCTGGCATCCAGCGACTCTGGGATGAAAGCCAGGCTTGCCTTGGGGTCTTTTACTCAGGTCCGATCTAAGGTCCCCACTGTGCCCTCTCTGCGTCCTCAGTCCTCGCCGCACGCTGCCTTCTGTGGGTGCTTTCTGGGCCCCTCCTTCTTTCACTGATTCACCCAGCAAGTATTATGTGCCCATCCGACCTCAGCCAGGCACACGGTGAGATGCACGGGCATAGAAGATGGAGAGCGCTCACAGCTGGAGGGATGGAGACAACTTGGAGGGGAAATGTCCTTCCTCCCAAGACAAGGGCTCCAGAGAGGCACAGGGAGCCCACCAGAGGGAAAACTCCTTCCAAGATGGACGGGGGCAGACGTTGTTTATCGGAAAGCAAATTTGTCTGAGTGTCCTCTAAATCCAGCAACCACGTGTGTTACCCTTCTGCTCCACAACTGTCCCAACCAAGATGTATGACCAAGACATCCCTATTTTCATTTATATTTTCCCATACAATGTATCACCGCCTATTTGCCTATTACCATTGAATTGTTTTTAAAAGAGCACTAATAATACATCTATTCTCCAGATTACACCCAAAACACAGGGAAAAACAAACTCAGCTTCATGCCCGATTCACAGAGTAACACACTTAAACACTTCCCACGGAGCCAGCACCAAAATCCACCTTGCTGCTTTGGCCTGGGACTTGCAGTGTCAACCAACAGCGATACACATGTGTCCCCGAAATTTTTACTACAGGTGATAATTTGACATGCTTACTGCTGTCAACATTCAGACCGAAGACATTCCTGGAGGAATGAATTTTAACGTATTCATTGCTGTTTTGGGGTCCCCCAAACCTGTTGCTGGGGATGAAACAGGTCTTGCACACACCAGGCAAGTGCATTCACAGGTTGGGAAATTCCCTAAATCACTGTTCTGCGTACAGCAAGCTCTTTGAACCACCCAGGGAAACATGCTTGCCTATGTCATATGCCATGACTGATAAATGCCCAGCAGATACTGGTTCCATAAAACAATAAGGAAGTATGCAGCATGTGTCACTCGCCACCAGGAACCATGTCACACCTGGCCCTCACTGCCTTGTGGGGACCAGAGCTCAGCCCCAGGTGCGGAGGAGGGAAAATGAGGACAGGAGCACCCACCAGCAATGGGGATCCCCTGTGCTGAGCCACTGCCCCTCCCCCACCCAGCCCCACTCACATGGAGTCACCTGGAACTCTGGAAGGACATGCTGTGAATGCCCCAGTGGCAGCTATAAATCAGCCTTGGGCCAGACTCCATCCCTGCCTCTCCCCAGTGCAGCCCGGCTCCCTCATCATCTTCTTCCCAGGGTTTGGTGCCCTAGCAACCCTGGTTGTGAAGCAGGCTTACACCCTTGGCTCAGGGCCACCAGCCCTGAAGTGCAGCCTCATCTGGCTGGCGTGGAATGAAGTATGCTGTCACCACATCCTGCTCACTCGCCCACCAGCACTGTGCCCTGCCTTCTTGGGAGTTTACCCAGGTCCACTCTTGGCCAGCAGAGGAATCGGCCCTGGAAAGGTCCCCTTCATTAAAAGACTCACCTCCCAACCCTCCTCGGTTCAGGAGAGTCTGCGGAGCACCAGCAAGCGGGCTATTTTTACTCAAAACTTGGGCTCAAAATGAAGCTAATCCTGATTCAGAAATGATGTCAACTCTAAGAAAACAAGTTTTTGCAGCCCTCTAGTTGTCTCAGAGGGTAACCTGAATGGTGCATCCAGTAACCCCTATTTAATAATTCTTGGGAGAAATCAGGCACAGGACATCGGACCACAGCTACCGACACACCATTGTATCCCCATGGCTGCGATCTCTGCTGCACCAGTGCTCAGGGGCTCAGTCCAGCTCGACTGAAAAGAATCCAAAGCAGAGGATGGTGTAAGAATCACGTCAACTGAAGTAGGCTCCAAAAGAGCCCTGTGCAGTGGTGCACACCTGTAATCCCAGCAATTTAGAGGCTGAGGCAGGAGGATTGCAAGTTCAAGGCCAGCCTCCACAACTTAATGAGATCCTCACCAACTTAGCAAGATCCCATCTCAGACTAAAAGGAAAAAAATAAAGAGTTGGGGGTGTAGCTCAATAGTAAAGTGCCTTGGGGTTCAATTCCTAGTACCACCATTAATATATCTATCTATCTATGTATCCATCAGTAGGCTCCAGAACTTTCCTCAGCTCTTACTTTACTAAAGAAAGCCTCATCTAAGCCAGAACAACCATGGTAAGTCATCCAAGTCCCTGGTGAGGTTTCTGAAAATCCAGAAACAAATCTAATAGCCTAGAAAAGGAGGTATAACAATTTCTTACCGATATAATTTTATAGTATCCATGGACCCCCTTACCAATCTTTCACTGACCAACTCCTGTTTCCTCACCTTTACATTAAAACATACATTTAGGGCTGTTATGATTTGGATGAAAGTTGTTCCCAAAAGCTCATGTGAGACAATCCAGGAAGGCTGAGGTGAAAGGATTGGGTTATAAGAGTCTGGATTCCATCAGTGAATTAATCCCCCTAGCAGGGATTAACTGGCAACTATAGGCTGGAGGGGTATGGCTGAAGGAGGGGGTCACTGAGGCACGTCCTTGGAGTATCTATTTTGTATCTGGTGTGTAATTTCTCTGCTTCCTGGAGCCATGGCTTCCGCCATGATGTTCAGCCTCACCTCGAGCCCTGAGGAATGGAGCTGTTGTCTTTGGACATACACCTCTGAAACCAAGAGCCCCCAAATAAACTCTTCTTCCTAAAATTGTTCATGTCAGGTCCTTTAGTCACAGCACTGAAAAGCTGACTAACGCAAGGGTCAGATCAGGTGTGCTCATATTTTCACCTGGGTGGCTGATGCTTTTTTTAACCTGAGCCAAGAAGTGCTGGTTGTGAGATTCAATGGTAGATTTCTTGTTTGGCATGTGCGAGGCCCTGGTTCAACCCCCGGCACCAATAAATAAATATGGCTAATTCTAATCTGAGCTGCAGACAGCCTCACACTAGGACAGGGGTTGCAGGCGGAGAGAGACGGGGGCCTTGGAGCTCTGACTTGGGCCCCAGGTTGCTGTCCACTGGGCAGTGGGAGGCCCCAGGGGCCTGAGTGTGCCCGGGCCACTTGCAAATGCCGGGACAATGTGATGAAGGAACGAACTGTGTCCATCTTTCCCCCTCTGCTCCTTCTAGATGCTGCCGTGCCTGCTGGGGCTCAGGCTTGACCAAGGACCCTCACTTTTCCATTTTTGTCAGCATTCCATTTAGAGTGCCAGCCTGGGCACTGGGAGAGCAGGAGCACCCATCTCCAGACACTTATCCCACTCCACTGCTGGCTGCCACCTTCTGCTCCCTTTCCCATTTTAAATGGCCACAAATTCATCTTCACACAGTGACCTCCTGGTCTCTAGCCCCTTCCCTGTGTAAAAGGAAACAAATCTTATGCCCTTTGAATGAAACTGATTCATACAGACCACGCCTCTTTGCCTCTGGTTGTAAAAATACAACCAGGTTCCCTGTTCGGATGACTCATTACTGGTATTATCCTGAACTTTAAGCTGCTTCTCAGGTAAGTCAGGGTGAGTGCTTCAAGGTAGGCAGAAGAAATATCCAGAAAGGAAAGACAACGCCCATCTTTCACTTAGCAGACGTCCACTCCCTTAGGAAGCCTGCAGAGAGCGTGTCCGTGAATGGGGAGTCCCTGCCCAGGTCTCCAAACTAAGCAGCTGTCTTGTTCTTTCACATTCCTCCTTTGATAAGCCCAGACCCTCTTCAGGCTTGGAAATCTGCAGTCTTCTGGGTGCTAGAAGCCCACGTTAATATTCTCTCCTTGTCCTAAGTCATCCCCACCTCCTGCCTACTCTCTTCCCCCAAAGCCTAGCAATTAGGAGACCAGGCTACAGGCAACACAGGCGCTTACCCTGGGCCCTGGGAAGGAAGGGGAGGAGTGAAGCTGGATCACAGATGCCCCCAGCCATATCTTGGTGCACCCACCAGCTGGCTTTCAGCACACATCTCTTTCCTCGAAGGCTTGGAGGCTGGAAATCCCAGATCAGGTGCCAGTACAGGTTCCTGGGAGGCCTCCTCCTCTCACCCACCACCTTCTCACTGCATCCTCTCCTGGCCTTTCCTGAGCTCCCGCATAGGGAGAGAGAGGGCAAAACAGACCAGGATCTCACCCTGATGACTCATCTGACTTGAATGACTTCCTGCCTCCAAATACAGCCACATGGGGGGTTGGAGATCCTACATGGAAATTTGGTGGACATGAACACTGAGTCCATGACAAGGAGTGAAGCGGGGTGGTCACCAGCACCGGATGACTGGCAACGCCGGTCAGTGGAGGGTGATGACGATGCTGGCTGTGGTCAGAAATGAGTCAGCAAGAAAACCAAGAGGAAAAAACTATGCCTTTGATCTAGCCGTGTTCGCACATGAAGACCAGCATTAACTACAGGCATTTACTTAAATCTGAGTGCAATTTGAAAACGAAGGGCAGAAAGTTCTCTTGCCCAGGTACTCCCCACTACTAAAGCTCCTCATTGTGCCCCTTAGATCCCACAGCACGACTGGTGGACTCAAAGAGTCAACTACAGAGAAGTGGGAATCATGAGCAGAGAGAGAGACAGCTGTGGCACACACAACGCCACCAACTGGGAGGGCAGCGTAGCCAAGGGAGCCTCCCTTTCATTCATTCCAAAATTATCTCCGATCGCTGCTGGTGCTTGATGAATTACACCAAGGAAATCAGGTTGGCATTTCAGCAAACTGACTACCGCTCCATGGAGAAACTCCGGGAAGCAGGAGGAAGAGCTAGAGGATGCCGCAGTTGTCCTGATCAGCAACACAGCCTCGAACTGCAGGGCTGCCTGATGAATTCCAGAGAATGGGCACATTCGATGGGTGGGCACCTGGAAGGTGTGATAGCTCCTTTGGAAAGATTATTCTTAAAATTGGGAAGAGAGAGAAAGAGAGACAAGCTGTCTACACCTCTCAAGATCAAGGTTATAACAATCATAGTTAGAATTACTATTTCCTGGTCATGTTTTTCCCACATGGTCTTCATCTTTGTGGCAAGATGAAGAGAGTCAACGATAAAGCAGTTGGAAATGTGTGTTGTACCTTTCTCACCAGCTGCATGACCCTGGAAAAGTTCTTAACTTCTCTGTGCTTCTGTTTCATTGAGAGTCTTGTAGGGTTTAAGTGAATCAATGCTTTCCTTTGACGGCATGCACATTTTTTTATATTAAGGAAAAGTCAGTTTTATTATCATTTAAACTACTCATTGTGCTTCTCCCCAGTGGACCTCCTGAAATTTGATGCCTAGTCACCTGGCTCATTCTGTCTCTGACCTTAAGACTTCAGGAGCTGCTTTTGTCACCGCACCCAGATGCCCTTCATCAACCATGCTACCTCGCACTGCAGTAGGAGGCACTGCACGGGAAGTGCCTCGGAGGTCATGCACCCTGGGGTGACATGCACGGAAACCTGGCAAGTCCAGCACAGAGGGCTACTGCTCCGAGCAATGCCATCCACCAGGAACATAATGAGGACCACACGTGTAGCTTTGAACTTCCTTCCACATTCTAAAAGTAACAGAATGAAGAGCCAGAAATAGACCCACACAGACGCGGCCAGCTGCTTCTGGGTGCAGATATAAAGACAACCGAAGGATAAGCGGTAGTGATTTCTAACAAATGGGTTAGTCCCACCGGCCATCCTTAGGAAAAAAGCAAGTGAGCCTCAAACTCGCTTCATCCCCCTATACTAACATTAATGCAAAATAAAACACAAACTGAAACTTTTAGAAGAAAACAACAAAAAGAATTTTGTAACTTGAGGTCTTAGACATAACACCCAAAACAATACCTAAGAGAAAAGAATGATAAATCGTAGTTCATGAAAATTTAAAAACTTGCTCTGTGAAGAACATTGCTAAGAGAATAAAAAGATCGAGCCACAACACTTGGAGGAAATGTTTGCAATTCACGTACACAGCAAAGGAAAAGAACTCTCAGAGGGGTATAGAAAGAAACTTGAAACTCAGCCATAAGAAAATGAAACGTGACTTAAAATACGAAGAAAAGGCTTGGAAAGACACTTGCCCAGAGATGGGATGGGTAGTGACAGGTAAATTGGAAACGCTGCTCCGATGGCCGGCCACTGGGGAAGTGCCTGCTGAAACCACTCTGAATGCTACCATGCTTGCATTGGAACATGCAGACAAAAACGGACAATCCAAGTGTTTGTGACTGGGGACACGGAGCCGCTGTCCCCAAAAATCACTTCCCATTTCTACAGAGTTAAATGTACATGGTGTGTGACCTGGCCATCCCACTGGCAGGGCCTCCCGGGAGAACGAGCACAGGTCCACACGAGGCACACACATGCTCACCGCAGCCTCGTTCATGACTGCCACATGCTAGAAAGCACTCGTACTAGAATCTTCTTCAGGCTCTTCCTGTTAGGCACCTGGTTTTCCAGGCAACAACAATTCATGATAAAGAAATAACAGATAAATAAGAATTCAGAAAATTAATGCTGAGAACTACCAACAGAGCGATAGAAAATGCAGATCGAATTGCTCAGAAGTTACATGTAACAGAATATTATCTAACCTGTGTTTAACTTACCTACTAGACATAAATTACCTGTTGGTTAAGCAGGGAACCAATAAAGATGGCTTAAAGGACAGAATTACTTTAAATAAATGGCTTTTTGGTAAACCATCTGAAGGATAGACTAGCCACTCAAAATTAAAAATGGTCTTGCCATACAATCCAGAAATTGCAATATTAAACATTTATCCCAGAAAAAAGAGGACCTATTTTCACACAGGAACTTGTACATGAATGTTCATACAGCTCATTTGTAATAGCCCAGAATTGAGAATGCTTTACTGTATTATTCAATCATTCTTGAAATGACAAAATTATAGAAACAGAGAATAGATTAGTTGTTTCTGGGATTAGGAATGGAGCAAAAGGATGGGTGCAGCTGTCAAGTGTGACCCAAAGGAGCCCTGAGGTGATAGTGCTGTTAAGGGCCCTGAATGTGGTGATATCTCATGGAAATAACATACATTGCATTATTCAGGATTCTGCAGAGAAGGAGCACCCACAGAATGGAGTGAGGATGGGAGGATGGATGGATGGATGGAAGGAAGGAAGGATGGATGGGAGGATGATGGAAGGATGGAAGGATGGATGGATGGATGGGTGGATGGATGCATGGATGGATGAATGCATGGATGGATGGGAGGATGGATGGGAGGATGATGGATGGATGGATGCATGAATTGATGGGAGGATGGATGGGGGATGGAAGGATGGGAGGATGGATGGATGGAAGGATGGGAGGATGGATGGGAGGATGGATGCATGGAAGGATGGGAGGATGGATACATGGATGGATAGATGGATAGATGGAGGATGGATGGATGGATAGATGGATGGATGGATGGATGGATAGATAGATGGATGGATGGATGATTGCATGCATGCTTGGATGGATGGGAGGATGGAAGGAAAGGAGGATGGATGGGGGATGGAAGGATGGGAGGATGGATGGAAGGAAGGATGGGAGGATGAATGGATGGATGGGAGGATGGATGCATGGATGAATGGATAGATGGATAGATGGATGGAGTGATGGATGGATAGATGGATGGATGGATGGATGGATGGATAGATGGATGGATGGATGGATGGATACACAGATAAAAGGGGAATTATCAGGGGAATTAGCTTATGCTTATGGAGTCTGAGGAGTCCTGTGACAGACTGTCTGTGAACTAGAGAACCAAGGAACCCGGTGATGTGGCTTTCAGCTCTGAAGGCCTGAAAGTCTAAGGGGTTGCTGGTACAAGTCCCAGATGAGGAAAGCTGGAGAACTTGGAGTTCTGATGTCCAAGGACCGGAGAAGATGGGTGTTCCAACTCTAGGAGAGAGAGAGCAAATGTGCCTTCCCTTTATCTTTTTGTTCTGTCGAGGCCCTCAGCCAAGTAGATGGTGCCCGCCCTATCACAAAAGGGCAGCTTCCCTACTCCATCCAACGATTCACATGGCAATTCCTTCCAGAAAAACCTTCACAGTCACTCAGACGTAATGCCTTACCAAGTACCTGGTAACTGTCAGCCCAGTTCCCACCTAAAATTAACCATCACACACAGTCAGATGTAAATATGGTGGTGGACTTTAAATCAGTAATATGGGCTGTACTGAGGTTCATTTCTTAGCATATTGCTTAATGAATCTTTACATTGGGGGAAGGTGGGGAAGGGGATACAGGACCTTCCTACATACTCCTTTATAAAACCTCCTATGAGTCTACACTACTTCAAAACAAAGTTAAAGAAATATGAAATGTTTAATAAAAGACTGTTCTGATGTTATCGTAAGTTAAACATTTGAAGCACACTTTTAATTGTTCTATATTCATACTGTCCTAAGTATTCCTTTTCCTATTGATTCACATTTTGCGCACATGAAATTCAAGAAGGTGACACTCACATGCATGCTAAAGAAGTTTACAAGACTGACAAACATCTTTCATGGTCTAATGTCATATTTTTTTTTCAGATGACAAATGATATTCAAAACTGTAACGATAATGAGATGGATCTTTAAAAAAAAAAAAGTGTTTTTTTCTTGTTCAAAAGAAACCAGTGGTGGGAAAATAATCCAGTCAGAAAACTAAGGACTGACATTTGCAGCAGGAAGCCCCACGGAACAGGCTGAAGTCACATTTTCAAATTTATGAAACAGAATTTGTCCTCACCTCTTTTATTTAATTATTTATTTATCTATTTTCAGGGCTGAGAACCAAACTAGGGGCCTTGCACATGCTAGGCAAGCGCTCTGCCACTGAGCTAAATCCCCAACCCCTTCTCACCTCTTTTAAATTCATGATCCTGATATAATTTCGGTGTGAGAGGAACCTTGATCACCTCTGTATCCAATAATATTGATCATATTTCTGAACTTCCATAAAATAGGTGCAGAGGGGCTAGTTAGACAGATCAAAGGCTCATAGAGTAAAAGCCCCACTTGGAAGCAAGTGCCAATCAGCACATAATGATGACAAAGGCAACATTTCACAGTTCATAGGTCTGCCAGCTTGCTTAAGAATGATGTTGGTTGAAGTTGACCGTTCAGAAACAAAAGGAAAAAGTATGAACAACAGTTGTCCCCAACCCTGTGAACATGGGGAACATGGCCACCTGCTCCTTGCAGAGCAGTCATGTGGGCCCAGTCAGGGACCACATTAGCATAAGGGTTCAGAATGCCTTTGAGAGGAACCTGCATTTTTATGCAAACTCTTCCCATTTTAGTTAGTGGCCGTCATTTCAAATATTTTAAAAACAGTGTGTGTACCAAGCTCCATTAATTTCTTAGGGCTACCATAATAAATGATCAAAACTGGGTGACCTGAAGCTACGGACATGGGTTCTGTCACGGTTGTGGAGGCAAGGTGTCTGGGATCAAGGTGTTGCAGGAGTGGTTCCTGTGGATGCTGCATGGGAGCCTCCAGTACCTGCTTCTCTCCTGGTCCTGGCTGGTGGACTGATCAGGCCAACGTCTGCTTCCTTCATTACAAGGCTTCTTGCAGTCTATGTGTCCAAATGTCCCTCTGTTTAAAAAGACACTGGTCATTGCACTATGGCCCATTCTAATCCAGTCTAACTTGATTATACCTGCAAAGACCTTGTTTCAAATAAGGTCACATTCACAGGCACCAGAGGTTAAGACTCATCACCTTCTCTGGGGGATACAATAAACCTACTATGTGAGCAAAACAATTTGCAGGCCCAACCCAGCCTAGAGCACCAGTGAGTGTTATCTGTTTGATGGTAAAATAAATTCCAAATATGTCAAACTCCCAGTCCCCACAATGACTTCATTCAAGCAGGGGACAGATTGTGTGTGTGAGGCCATCTTCATTATTTAAAAATAAAGCGACATGCACATAGAGAAGCAGGTAGGAGCACACACATCACCTTCACATCAAAATCTGAACTCAAAACAGCTGAAATGTTCACTCTCACTGTTGGCTGGTGATATCGTGGATAACTTTTTAAAATATATGTTTTCATTGTATTAATTTTGGAATAAAGGAGAATGAATTGGTGATTTAAAAAAAAAGAGAAGAAACTTGCTTTTGCTTTTTCTGCATCTCTTTTTTACCTGAAAGGAAACCACAGTGTGATATTCCACCTGTCTCTCAAAAATCAGAGCCTCTATAAGGGAAATGCAAATCAAAACTTCAATGAGAGACCACCTCACTCCTGTTAGAGTGACAAAAATGAAAAATTCTAACAATAACAGATGCTGGAGGGGATGTGGGAAAAGAGGAACACTGTCACACTGCTGGTGGGACTGTAACTGGTTCAGCCACTCTGGAAAGCAGTGTGGAGACTCCTCAAAAAATTAGGGCTGGAACCACCTTATAATCCAGCTATCCCACTCCTGGGTATTTTCCCAAAAGAGTTAGAATCAGCATATTACAGCAATATAGCTTCATCAATATTTATAGCAGCTCAATTTACTATAGCTAAATTATGAAACCAACCCAGATGTCCCTCACTTGATGAGTGGATTCAAAAACTTTGGTACTTATATACAATGGAATTCTACTTGGCCATTAGAGAAGATGATATTATGACTTTTGCAGCCAAATGGATGGGGATGGAAAGAATTATGCTCAGTTAATCTCAGAGACTCAAGGGCCGAATGGTTTTTCTCATCTGTGGAAGCTAGAATACATGGGGAAGCAGTATGTTAGACGGCTAAGCTAATAACAACCTCAAATTGTATGATTCTCAACGCAATAGGGGGATGGCTCCCTAGGTTACTTGGAGGCGTAGGGAGGGAGATGGGGAGAGAGGAGGGTGTAGGAAGAACTCCTAGGAGACTGGAGAGTGGGAATATGGGGGAACCATCTCAGAAGCAGATGTCATTCCTCCATGAGATACCCATTTAACGCAGGAGTTCTTCTGGGGAAAACAGCAACAGGGGAAACCCAAGCTGGGCATCCATGATTTGGCATTAGCCCTGGATAACTAAGTATATATACGTTGGTTACTGATGGTTTGATAATGCTTCCCCCTCAATTGTATCTCTATATACGTCTAATAAAAAAAAAAAACAGAGCCTCGCTAGAAATGATGGATTTGCTGCCCACGAAGCCTGCTTGCTTCAGCTGCTGCCTGGATTGCTCAGGTTTTCACCATGCAAACTCACCACACAGACAGGAGTGAGCAGAAGCAGTTCCCTAGGAACAGCCGAGGGTTCCCCGTGGGAACAGGATTCAGTTCCAGCAATGACTGTATTTACACTGGGCCCACAGAAAGCACAGAGGTTCCCTGTGGAATCCAGAGCCGCTGATTTAGAAGCAGGTCTACTTGCTTTCCCCAAGGGCAGCGGGTACCATCTTGACGAGGACGGTGGGAATGAGGAATATCGATTGTGAGGCACAGAACAAAATCGATGAAAAGAACAACGGAAGTTACAAGCGCAAAGAAAAGACAGTGTGTTAAAGAATCATCACCTCTAAAAAGTATGTGGGAAGCAGACTAATTAGTGGACTAATTAGTGGTCTAGTTCATGGACCACCTGTCTCCCTTGGCCAGAAAAATCAGTTGCAGTGGGTGATCTGAGAGTAAGTCATCGAATCAGAGGCACATACTGAAGAGAGAATAAGAGCACAGGTAGGAAAGAAAAAGAAGCAGTGGATACTCCACAAAATGTTGTTTGCATATTGTCAAATTCACAGAATAGTGCAATAAAATAGGAATCTGACTTCAACTAAAAATTGGATTTTTGGGGGCTGGAGCGGTAGCTTGGCGGTTACAGTGCTTGCCTAGCATGTGCAAGTACACAGGTTCAAACCCCAGCACCCATGTACACAACTGAGGGTTAGAGCAATGAAAGCCACGTGAAAAAGTCAATAAAAATTGATTCTCTCTATTTCTCTCTCTCTCTCTCTCTCTCTCTCTCGCTGTCCTGCTCTCTTTTAAAAAAATTTTTGGATTATTTGTACTTATACAGATACCAATGTGCTAAATATGAGTCACACGGTAAGGATAACTCCCCACCAGAGCCTACGCTTCACAGAGATGCTTTGCTGTTAGAATCAAAGCTAGGTGCCTAACAAGGGAACTGATTGATAGGATCAATTGAGATAAAATGTCAGTCCCGTTTGCTCGTGCAATAAAATCCTAGATATTCATATTAAGAATCTCCTTTAACCAAAACAATCCCATTATTTTCATTTTTATGTTTTTCTTGTGTGAATTTCTGCTTAGCCAAATGAAACAAATCCTTGAATCCCCAATATATGTAAGATGAAAAACTGTTATATAAAGAGAAATACATCTGAGTTTCAGAAGGCATTTGTGAAAGCTGAGAAAAGGACAGCGTAAGAAATGGTTGTCAAAGAAATCCAGTCATTAACTTCCACCCCAGGATCATTTATCAGCGTCCATTTCGTACCAAAGAGTGTGCTTTGTTCAGAGAATTCAGAGATGCACACGGTGTATTCCTACAGGAGCATATGAAGTAGGGTAGGCAGCTGCATAAACTAATCCATCACTTCAATACGATGCGTAAGTGCCATGATGATCAAATGAGAGAATTTACTGGTCCGCATACATTTTCTGATGATGCAATAAACAGGAAAGATGTATAGAAATCTTTAAAATACTTGTGGTAGACTGAAAAATGGCTCCTAATGGTGCCCACACCCTAATCCCAGCTTTCTGTGAATGTGCCAGCTTACCAAGCCACGGGGGATTAAGGCTTTTGACAAATTAGGAATGCCAATCAGCTGACTCAAAACAGGGAGACTGCAGGATTATATAGCAGGGCCCAAAGTAATCATCCTTAAGTCTTTAAAAATGAAACAGGGAAGCAGAGAGCCAACAGAGGAAGATAGGACTATGGAAGAAAGACCTACAGGGAGATCGTAGTCCTAACTTCCCTGCTGGAGGAAGGGGTCCCACCCTGAAGGAGGATGGGGAAGGGGTTTCAGGACCCTGCCCCTAATTATTGTGCCAATGTAACTTTAAACTAGCTCAACTGGCTTTTGTCAGCAAAATCTTTGGCAGGGTGTCTACAAGGTTTGCACAGAGGTTGGCTGCGGTTTGTAACTTCCTCTGGGACCTAGGAGCTCCATGCTAGCTTGTCTTATAAGGGCTTGAGTTATGGGATGATCCTTCACTCCAGAGAAGAGCACCCTGTGTAGAAGACGTTATTTCTGCTCTTTTTGGTCAAAACTTGTGAAACCACTGTCTGGGTTGTCAAAATGAGGAAAAAAATTAATAAAATGTTTTGTAACCTCCCACTGTCACTGAATATAAAATTGAAAGAATTGTCAAGCTTGAGGTCTGGGATTAATGGCATCTAAGTTCGCCAGATCAAGCTGCACAGCTTTGTAAAATTGCTTCCTGGATTTCCCCGGGTGTCCACCTCATCTGTCCCTGCAGCAAAGCAAGCAACGCGGGCAGCCTCCTCAGAATCCAGAAGGGCCTGGAAGGCCTGGAGACCAATTCTCCTCGGCAGTGCCTACAGCTCAGCTTTAGCACAAGAGCCCTGCACTGGACATCTGTCCCAACAAACAGTTATATAAGAAGCGTCGTGATTTACGATGCCACATGTGTGGTAGTTAAGGGCAGCGACGGCAGGAAAGTGGTACAGTACCCAGCAGAATGGACATCCATGAGGTTCTATTGAGAGCCTAAGTAAGTGTTCTGAATTGAAGACTTCTGTGCTCACGGCACATTCTAGTAAGTGACACTGACCTTTCCATCAAGAGTTTCTGGGAGGAATGGAGTGTACCAGAAAGGGAAGGACAGACACAAGCTGTCGTAAGGGCGTGGCTCTGAGGTGGCCATCTACTGTGGCCTCACTGCCTCTTCACAAAAAGCCCTTCAAGGATGCATTGTTGTTCCACCTTCACAGAGAGGGAAACCAAGACTCACTATTAAAGATAAAATGCTGGTGCTAGAGCAGTTGCTAAGTGGTTAGAGCGCTTGCCTGACACGTGTGAGGACCTGGGTTCAAACCCCAGCACCACATACACAGCCAAGTGTCTGAGAGACAAAGCCCAGATGAAATAAATTAATTAATTAATTAATTAATTAAAATTGATTCTCTATCTCTCCTTCTCTCTGTCTTTAAAAAGAAAACAGGCAAAATGCTAACACACATCTAGCGGACGGGGAGCCCCTGTTGATCACCACACCAGGGTCCTGCAAATCAAATCCTGAGCTCCAGCCCACCACAGGCTGGGGTCCTGGGGAGACCTCCACCCTGCCCAAGGCCTGCTCACTCTTCTGCAAGCACAGAGACAGGCTATTCTCTATTTAAGTTCCATACCTACTCAAGTCTAAGATTTTCTATTTTTTTTTTTTCATTTTTAATGCCTCTGAAGTCATGGCACCTTCATGAGCCCTGTGCATGTGATTACGACCATTTTTCTTTCCTAGTGATACCTAAAACAATGGCATGCTTCACCAGAAGCTTCTTAGAATCGGTGAGTCAGGACAGGATGCTTGCCTAAGCTAAGCACTGGACAGGCCAGCAATCCCCCGCCCTTCCTCAGGAATCCACGCCCGTGCCAACCGTCTTCCACATCTGCCAGCATGACTCAGATCTAACCTAGATCCCTCTGCAGCTGAAGGTCCTACTGCTGCAGAAAGAGAATGGTCATCATTTCTAAAACTATTAGCACACTAACCACAAGGTCTTTTTTGTCCTCTTAGAAATTTCTTTATGCTAAACGGTGGACCAAGTCCTTGGAAGGACACAAAAGACATCAGGGGCTCTCCACTCAGAAGTCCCTTTTGAAAGGTGAAACTAGCTTGGAAGTCATTCATGACAGCACTAGATTTGGAGTCTATCCCTCGTGGCAGCTGCCTGAGGGGCACCATCAATTAGTTCCACTCTGTTCTTTGTCTTATTTTTGCTTATAAGACTTGTCATCAGGCTCGGTTCATTAAACTCAGCCACAGCTATTTAAAGGGATTTTCACCTAAAGGCTTCACCTGGGACATCAAGGTTAGCAATTTGAAATGTGTCCCCTAAAAAGCGTGTTCAAGTCCTCACACTCAGAGCCTGTGAATGTGACCTTATTCAGAAATAGGGGCTTTGCACACAGGCCATCCTGGCTTCCGATGGTCCCCAAGTGCAGGGACCAGTGTCTTCATGAGAGTGAGGAGAGGGGGTTGGGATAGAGACCTCAAGGAGGCCCAGAGGAGTCACCTAAAGTGACCCAGCTATGAGGCAAGAACACCAACAACTGCCAAGTTCACCAGAAACCATCAAAGGGAAGACAGAGCTCTGCCCCAGAGCCTTTGGAAGGAGGGTACCCTGCCAACACTTCAGTTTTAGATTTCTGGAGTCCACAACAGAGAAACAATAAATTTCTGTTGTATTACACCACCAAATTTATGGTACTTTGTTTATGGGATTTGGTCCAGTGTTGAATCATAGAGATGCTCTATGTGAGATGGAGTAAATTTGAATAAATAATTATTGAAAGAACCCATTTAATCTCAATCACAGATTGTTAGAAACTAAGAACATGTTTCAACTTATAGAACTTTTCAAATAAATCAAAAGGAAAAACCTGAAAATTTTAAAAAATAATTAGAGTTTCATATAGATGTGAATTTCGCCAAAGCAAGAAAAAAATTTTCAAACAAATAAAATAATCCAAAAAGCCCCTCCTTCCTAAATTCAGGACAGGCACACAGTAAGTCAGCAAAGGAAAGTAGCAACTACAGAAAATTGCATAAAAGTAACCCTTTTATTAAATAATAGAGATTTGCCAACAGAAATTACCAAGTATCTGCTACTTTTATCAAGATAGAAATGAGAGAATATAGGCTTATTTTTTTAAGAGAAGAACTTAAAAGCAGTACTATGTGTTAATGTATACAGAGAGCACTACTCTAATGTACAGATATAAAAATCATGCAGAATGCTGGACGGCGGCCAAGGAGAGAGAAGAGTGGCCACAGAAGGGTCCACAGACCACCTCATAACCATGAACACATAGCAGCTTTCCTCCCACAAATGACATAATGAGCCGAGGGCCAGGATTCAATCCATGGGAGAGAAGGATTTATTCTTTACACTCATCCTTTTGTAAGAGCAACATCTCTGATAAATTCTTAACGCGCCCTAAGAACTACCTTGAAGACAATTCATCAATTAGATGTTTGAAAACAGCAAAACCATCATCAATCTGGAATTAATTACGACTGACTCGGAACTGGCTGGAGCCACAAATGTGAGGGAATACTAAGATGAATGTGAAGATGTCACAATCAGAGTGTGCATCACAGTTTACAGTAGAATCACGGAAGTCAGTATTTATGTCTCCCCAGACCAAGTCAGCCAGGGCATTCCTGGACTTACGGGAACAATCCAACGCGCCCCGCCTCCTCCTAATGGCCTTGACATTCCTAGGTTCTCTTCTACCTCAAGCGGGTGTTCCGTTTATACACTCGAATGTTTATGACTTCAGCTTCTTCTTTGGTGGTTAATTTGTTGTCGGCTATTTGCTGATAATTTCAGGTTGTCTCTGCTCTGGAATTAGGTGGGCAGCGTTTGGCTCTGAGCCCCACATACTTGATGCCGAGAATCTAGTCAGAACAATTGATTGCCTGCCAAGAACTAAAAGATACAAATTTAAACCACTCTTTTAAAATTTGATAAATTATGGAGAATTAGAAAAATGTTCCAGAAGATGAGATGACCAATTTTGGTCCCATTTTAATAAAGTAATGTATGTGGGTCTTAAGAACTACAGAAAACTAGGTTTGAAATTGACTCCTAGAAAAATTTAAAACAAGTTACCAAATGGATACTTTGTGACAAGAAAGAAAACAGAGGTCCTCTGAAGCTCTTGAACTGCTTAAACACAAATCATCCCATTCTCACATTACTGCTTCTGGGATGAAGAGAGCAGCAGGATCCGGAAGTTGCCTGGCCTTGCAAGTCCTACCTTCAGAAAGGCACTAGCACGAGGATGCATGAAGATTGGGTTGTACAGTGTGGAGACTCCTCAGAAAATTAGGGCTGGAACCACCTTATGACCCAGCTATCCCACTCCTGGGGATTTTCCCAAAAGAGTTAGAATGAGCATATTATAGTGATATGGCTTCATCAATGTTTATAGCAGCTCAATTTACTTTAGCTAGACTATGGAACCAACCCTGATGCCCCTCACTCAACGAGTGGATTCAAAAACTTTGGTACATATATACAATGGAATACTACTCAGCCATCAGAGAAAACGATATTATGGCTTTTGAAGCCAAATGGATGGAGATGGAAAAAATTATGCTAAGTGAAGTATCCCAATCTCAGAGACTCAAGGGCGGACTGTTTTCTCTCATTTGTGGAAGCTAGAATACAACTGGAAACAGTATGTTAGATGGCTAAGCTAATAATAACCTCAAAATGTATGAATTTTTACACAAACAGGGGGATCATTGCCTA
>PVKS010011662.1:0-56052 GCA_004027875.1 Aplodontia rufa | reverse complement strand
GATGAAGTTCAGAAATGGTCCTTTGATCCCCATCCTTTCTAGAGTTTTGAACATAAAAGGGTGCTGAATTTTATCAAAGGCCTTTTCTGCATCCAGTGAGATGATCATATGGTTTTTGTCCTTGATTCTGTTTAAGTGGTGGATTACGTTAATTGTTTTGCGTATGTTGAACCAGCCCTGCATTCCTGGGATGAAGCCCACTTGGTGAATTGCTTCAGATTAAGAGAGACTAAATAACAATCATATGTACTATGAGTAACATATCGTTGGGCTAGAAGGGAAAAATGTAAATGGGACGTTATTAGGATACTCGAGAAAATTGGAATAAGTATAGTAATGTTTGTTAATTAATTAATTAATTTTGGTACCAGGGATTGATCCCAGGGGCACTTAACCACTGAGTTGCATTCCTAGCCTTTTTTAATTTTTATTTTGATACAGGATCTCACTAAGTTGCTTAGGGCCTCGCTAAGTTGCTGCGCCTGGCTTTGAACTTGTGATCCTCCTGGCTCACCTCCGGAGTTTCTGGGATTACAGGCATGTGCCACTATGCCCGGATTTCAATGCTCAATTTTTTAATAGACTGTACAGAGATTATATGAGAGACCAAAGTCTATGTTCACATTCTTAGGAGATGCACAAATAATATTAATAAATAAATAGGCATGATGTATCAGGATGTATGTAACCTATTTTCCAAATGTACTTATACAGGGAGAAGTTATTGAAGTAAATGTAGCAAACCTTAACAACTGATGAATCGTGATAAAGGACATTTTGGAGTTTGTGTGCAGCTTTTCTGTGAGTCTGAAATTATTTTGAAGCATGAAAAGTAAAAATAATGTATGATAGTAGATGAAAGACTAAAATGAAGGTGGGAGATGAAAACCTGGCTAAAGTGCCATCTATGGATTACAGACAGAAATCTGTTGTGATACTGCTTTTGCTCAGACTAGCAGAGGTTATAATTATAATCATTTTTCACGCATTCAACATATGCTGGGAGAAACACAGGCACTTCTATGAATGTAAGTGATCAGGTTCTTCAGCTTATTAAAGAAAGACTAACACTGAAGAAGTGAAAGCTGAAAGTTGACTTTATTAATGAAATTTAAGTGCATCTTTGGATAGAATTCACTGTGGCACACATATCATTAGAATATGACTAATGCGGAGAAAAACAATGTGAAGAATATGACTACTTTAGGCAGATATTTTTGGTATTTGTTTAAGCATGATCTATGCCATTTAATAGCCAACACCCAAACATAGCAGCTGGCTCTTTTTTTTTTTATTCTGGATTAATGGAGTGGTTTTCTTAGGCCTGGGAAATACTTATAAACTCAGCATTCACTGAATTCTGTTTCCATGGGCCTCCCTTCCATCCCTTCCATCCCTTCCCTTACACTGCTGCCAATCCTAAAGTTCTTTTACCCTCAGCAGAATCTTATTTCACTCTAGCAATTTGCACATTTGCAAAATTGGACACCTGGGTTTTTTATTTTCAAAGCATTGCTCCAAGGGTGTGTCCCAGGTTCTTGGCTTCTTTAAATATTTGTGCTTGTCTGTGTGCATGGGGATGACAATCTGCTTCTTGATAAATTGGTCCTCCAGTCCTCTCTTGGGGTTCAAACAGATTTCTTACTGTACAAGTTTATTGACTGTGGTCATGTTTTAAGGGTCCACTCTCAGAAGGAAATGACCATGTGTATTACTTTGCCAAAACGACATGTGTTTGACATGTGTTATTATGATGACAAAGCCTAAGCCAATTATTATCATTTTACTCAATGGCAGGACAAATTCTTACAAAGGATAATAAAAGATTAAAATGATCAGTTATTTTCCCACCAAGAGAATCATGGACTCTTTCAGTCTATAGGTTGAATCCCTTGGCTTGGTCATTCATTCATTTACATGTTCACTGGGAAGACACTTCACGTACTTGCAATTACTATGTTTTACAAAGGGAAAGAAAAACAATGCTGGATTCTTTTTAAAAAATCAATCACAAATGCCTATTTTGCTTTATAGTAAAACATGAATAATGATATGTTTTATGTGATTAATCCACAGTTGAATACAGAGAAGCAACACAGAGAAGGACTAAAAAATCTGTGTCTGATTTAATTCCATAAAATTTGACAGCCTTTATCAGGCAGACATGGAAATTGTGGGCCCCACGGTAAGGCTATTAGCAGTATCTGCTTTCTTTTAAAGGAGCCCAAGGATTCTTGGGTGTGAAAAGCAGGCACATGGCCTAGAATATCACAAAGAAAAGGATTTTCCCTCCCAAAATGGAAACTTTATTGTGTTTGATGATGGTAAATGTAATATATACCTTTTTTCAAGCAACTTAGAAATGCATATACTGTAGTTAAAAATAAAAGATCATCTTGTCTGACTGCCTGCCTCTCAAAGATAATGACTATTAACAGTTTCTATATAGCATTCCAGAATTTTAATTTTAAATATAAAGGTTTTTTAGAAAGACAGAGAGAGAGACAGACAGACAGACAGACAGAGAGAATCAATTTTTATTGAGTTTTTCACATGGCTTAAGTTGCTCCAACATTTAGCTGTTTACGTGGGTGCTGGGGTTTGAACCCGAGTACTTGCACATGCTAGGCAAGTACATAACCTCCAAACCACTGCTCCAGCCCCATTAAATATAAACATTTTTAATATTAAGGTGAAATTATATGTATTGTTCTGAAACCAACTTATTTGACATCTTAAATATTTGAAATTTTATTTTAACTGATATATAAAAGCATAAAAATTATGCCTATTCCTTGCAAAATCAGGTTAAACATATTTATCTCCTCAATTACCATTTCTCCATGGTGAAAAATTTCAAAATCCTTTCTTCTCGTGTTTTGAAACATATGATACATTATTGTCATCTATAGTGACCATAGTGTGCAATATTAACCAGAACATTTAACTCCAATCTGTTAGTACCTGTTGACCACTTTTCTGCATCCTTCCTTCCTCTACTCCCCTCTCCAGTCTGTTTACCACCATTCTACTCTTAGCCTCTATGAGATCAACTTTTTTTTTTGAGAGCTTATCATTATCATCTCCAGTTCCACCCATGTTGCTGCAAATGACACCATTCTTTCTTTTTTTGTGGCTGAATAATGTTCTATTGTGTATGTGTACCCCCTTTACTTTGTCAGTTCATCAGCCGATGGACACTTAATTTGCTTCCTCTTCTTGGCTGTTGCGAAGAGTTCTTCAGTGAGCACATGAGTGCAGATGTCTCTTCAATATTCTGATCTCATTTTCTTTGGATGTATACCCTGTAGTATGATTGTTGGGTCATATGATAGCTCTATTTTTAATTTTTTGAGAAAATTCCTAACTGTTTTTCATAATGGTCTTACTACTACTACAGAAACATTGTACAAAAGTTCCTTTTTCTGGATGTCTTCATTAGCACTTGTTATCTTTAGTCTTGCTTGATAATAGTCATTGCTACTGGGATGAGAATAAATCTTTGTGTGGTTTTGATTTGCATTTCCTTGATGATTAGGACTTTCTCATGTACCCATTGGTCATTCGTATGTCTTCTCTTGATAAACGTCTAGATTGATTGCCCATTTATCAGTCAGGTTGTTTTTCTGCTATTTTATCAAATTCCTTACATATTCTGGATATAAACCCCTTCTCAGGTGCATAGTTTGCAAATATGTTCTCCCATCCTGTAGATTGTCTCTTTACTGTATTGATTGTTTCCTTTGCTGTGCAAAAACTTTTTAGTTTGATGTAATCCCATTTGTCTATATTTGCTTTTGTAAACTGTGCTTTGGGGATCTTTGGGAATCTTGTCTTAAAAAATCCTTACCCACCCCAATGTCCTGAAACATTTTCCATGTATTTTCTTCCAGCAATTTCTTGGTTGTATGTCTTATATTTAAGTTTTAAATAATATTGAATTGATTTTTTGCAACTGAAAGATTTAGGGATCTAGTTATTCTTCTGCATATGAATATACAATTTTCCTAGCACCATTTATTGAAAAGACTATCCTTTCTCCAATGCATGTTATTGGCACCTTTGTAAAAAATCAGTTTGCAGGGTTGGAGCGGTGGATCAGTAGTACAGTCCTTGCCTGGCATGCTTGAGGACCTATGGTCAAACCCCACCACCACATACACAACTGTTAGAGAAACTAAAAAACCAGATGAAAAAATAAATAAAATTGATTTTGTCTTTCTCTCACTCTCTCTTTAAAATCAATTTGCTATAGATAAATGAGTTTGCATCTAGTCTTTCTGTTTTTTCCACTGTTCTGTCTGTTTTTATTTCAATAACATAGCATAAAATGGTATTGCTGTTTATTACATGTAATCTTGCTGATTTGATTACTATGGTTTTGTAATATATTTTCAAGTTGAGTAGTTTAATGTCTCCTGCTTTGTTTTGTTGCTCAAGATGGCTTTAGTTATCCCAGGTCTGTGTGTATGTATGTGTGTGGTTCCATAAAAAATTTAGGATTGCTTTTTTTTTTTTGGTACCAGGAATTGAACTCAGGCTCTTAACCACTGAGTCACATCCCCAGCCCTTTTTATTTTTATTTTTATTTTTAATTTTGAGACAAGATCACATTAAGTTGTCAAGAAGTTGCTTAGGACTTCACTAAGTTGCTGAGGCTGGTTTTAAACTTGCAATCCTCAGCTTCCCAAGTTGCTGGGATTACAGGTGTCCACTGTGAGTCCACAAATAAACTTATCCTCCCCTAGAATTGTCCTTGCCAGGATCTTTGGTCATAGCAGTGAAAAAGCTGACTAAAACATTCATTCTGTGTGTTTCAATTAGAGAATTTCACCAATTTACGTTAGGAAATTATTAGTAGGTAATGTTTTATGATAGCCATTATGTAACAAGTTTTCTAGTTTTTGTTGTTCTTTCTTTCTTTCTCCCCCCTGCAGTTTTTCTTTGTAGCTAAATGAATTAACTGAAGTAATGTGTTTTGATTATTTGCTTATTATTTTTGGTTTCTCATTATAGATTGTTGCTTTGCAGTTACCATGAGGCTTTCAAAAGCATCCTTTTCTTATAACAACTCTTTGGAAATGATACCAACTCAACATTAGCATTAAGATCAGAAACAAAGAACAAGAGAAAATACACAAATAAGAAAAACTCTACACTTGTATTCCATTTCTCCCGTTTTGAACTTTGATATCTTTTTTTTTATCTTTCTTAACATTTAATGTTAATTACTTCTCATTGTTTTGTTTTTTAGTCTTCATACTAAAGATATGATCCACCATACTTACAATATTTCAGCACTCTAAATTTATTCATAAAATAGTAATTTTACTGGTGAGCTTTATAGCTTCTCATGTTTTCTTTTCACTCATTAATGTTTCTTTCTTTCAGTTTAAAAAACTTCCTTTAGCATTTCTTGTAGAACAGGTCTGGTAGAGACATCTTCTCTCAGCTTTTGTTTCTCTGGAAATGTCGTTATCACTCCTTCATTTTGATAGGCACAGTGTTTTCATTTGAGAGCTTTTCTCCTTCAGCACTGTGAAAATTTCATGCCATCTCCCCTGACCTTTGAGGATTTTGCTGATTAGTCTGCTGTCAGACAAATTGAGATATCCTTGTATGTTATTCCTTTGCTCTCACAGCCTTGAGAATCTTCTCTTCATCTTTCACCCTTATAACCTAAAGATTTGCTTTTTTAATACTGTCTCAAGTTTCCCCTAAGCTTTCTTAATTCCTCTTCATTCTTTCTTCTCCAACTGTATCTTTTCAAACAGCCTGTCTTCAATATCAGTAGTTGTTTCTTTTGTTTGAGCTATCATGCTTTGGATACCTTATACAATATCTTTGAAATCACTGCGCTTATTTTTTCAGCTCAAGAATTTGATATTTTAAAATCATTCCCTTTGTTAAGTTTCTCTATTAAGAGTATTGAAACATTTCTCTGTGTTTTCTTCAAACTCATTGAGTTTCCTTAAAATAGCTGTTCAAAATTCTCTAAGAGTTCTCTCATACTGATTACTACTTGGTCAGTTTCTGGCACCTTATTTTAAGTATTAGGAGAGGACATGATTTTCAAAAGGTCTTGGTGCTTGTTGCATGTGACATCATCTGGACATTGAAGGATTAGGTAGTTAATCCAATCTTCCCCATTTACCTTTGTTTGTGCTTGTGTTTCCAGAAATTATAAGTAGGTTGCTTATTTTTTCTAAGCCTATAGTCACTGTTATGGTTTGAATGTGAGGTGTCCCCCAAAAGCTCATGTGTGACACTGTGAGAAGGCTCAGAGGTGAAATGATTGGGTCATAAGAACCCTAATCCAAACCTCAAGTTCATTCCTATAGGGATTAGCTGTAGGCAGGTAGGTGTGGTTGGAGGAGGTGGATTGTTGGGGGCGTGCCCTTGGGGTGAATATTTGGTATCTTGGGAGTAAAGTCACTTTCTCTGCTTCCTGCCGAAGACCTGAGCCACTTCTGTCTGCCACACTTGAGCCCCAGAGGAATGGAGCTGGCCTTCTATGGACTAAGACCACTGAAACTGTGAGCCCCCAAATATGAACATTTCCTTCTAAAATGGTTCTTGTCACGTCTTTTTAAAGAGTTGACTAAAATAGTCACTTCCACTAATTTAGGACTGGATGGTGCCCAGTTCCAGATTTGCCAAGAGTCTGTGGTTGGTGCTTTATCACTGTTTAGTAAGAGAGGGCAACCTGAGGCCATGTTTTTCCCAAATATTCTGTTGCTGTATTTTTCAGAAAGGACCAGGAGAGTACCTAGAAAGAATAATCTTTCCCCACAAGCCTCTCCCTGGGGCTGGGACAGGCACGGATGCCTCATCCAGAGTTACCAGCCTGTGGTCAGACACTGCTGGATTCTTCCGAGTTGTGGGTAGGGTCACCATGGATGGGTCAGTCCTAGACTCCTATTCCACACTTGTGGTCATCAAGTTGTGCTGCCAAGCTAACACCCTGTACCCACAGCCTTCTAAAACCAGCATAGTATTGGGGTAGGACCAAATCCCACACTATTATATGCTGACGTGAACTTGTGGCCCAAGACTGGTGTAATCAGTCAGGGGTGATGCTAGCTGGATCAGAATTCCAGGATAGGTGGCAGTGGAGCTGTTACAGAGGCTGTCTACAAGGGGACTAGGTGCCATTAGGATTTGCCCAGTGGTAGGTTTCACCAGCCCCGCACTGGATTCCAGGGCTGAGTCTTGTGCTTACTACTCTGTCTTCCCTCTAACAATTGAGGTCTTACACCATGCTGTGCCACCCAGTTTGGGGATAGTATTGGTGAATGCAGTCCCTTGGCTTGATGCTAAGCTGGATTTCATAAGAGTCTCACAGTCACAAGGACCTGCACAGTCTCAGGGGTTCACTGAGGCCTATGTCACAGCTGACAGTGACACAGGATGAAACCTGAGTCTGTCCCTCTGGAGCACAGACCTCTGTCTGGTGCTGGAGCATATCTAGAGACTCAGCAAGAACTGGCCCCGTGATTGCCCCACATCGTGGAACTTGGGTGGAGATGGTCCCTTGGTTACCAAGACTCATGTCAAACTGGGTTACATCTGAGTCTCCTAGCCACAAGGGCCTGCACTGTCTTAGGACAAGCGGGCAAGGCTCCAGCTCACTCCAAATGCAATGGTGCAGAGACGTGAGCCTGCCCATTAGCAAACAGGTGTCCATCTGATGCTGGACCCAGTCTAGAGTCTCCATTTGTGAGCTCTGTCTGGTATATGGGGCCTTCAGTTTCTACCAGGTGCTGAGTCTCACTGCAGGGGCCCTGGGAATGCAATGCATTCTGAGACAAAGACCCGTGCTAGCTCTCATGCCCTACTTCCCAGAGGGTGAGATCTTGCTCTTGGCTCTGCCAAGGAGGTAGGAGGAGGGATGGTGTAGGCTGCCCGGCCCAATGTAGGTCCAGAGGCTCAGTTCAGAGGAACTGGGCTGGCAGTAGGGGTCATGGGACTATATCCAGCACCGGGTTCCACCAGGGCTGGCCTGATTCTAAATCTCTCTTCTCTCTCCTCTCCCTGAGTGTCCATGCCAGCCTGCTTGGGAGTGGGGAAGGGATGACTCAGTCAACTCTTTCTTCCTGCCTTCTTTAACACATCCTTTTGTCTTTTCATTTGGGTGTATTGAAAGCAGATAGTATGGTTTCTTAGCTCTTGCGAAGGTGCGTTGTTGCACAACAGCTGTTTTATTTGATGTATCAGTGTGAAGATAATTACCAGAGGATGTGAGCGGCATTTGCTCTGTCCCTGAAACCAGCATTTTAAAACTAGCAATATATTAAAGGCACTGTTCCATGTCAATGGATAGAGTCCATCCTCACCCCTTGTAATAAATGCACAATCTTCTCTAATAAGGATGAACCACATTAATTTAATCAAATTCCTTCTGATGAATAGTGAAGTAGCTCTCGTATTTTTTGATATTATAAAAAATGCTCCAGTGAATCTCATAATTTATACATCTTTGCCTCAAGTTAAATTTATACATTTTTCCCTCATGTTAAATTTCATGAAACAGGATTGTTTAATTAAATTGTATTCAGCATTCATGATGCATGTACCAAACTGATCCCATCTGAAAGATTGGACACTAATAGTGTATGAATGTCTGTTTCTTGTGCTATTGAAATTACTGGACATTATAAAAAATTTGTCAGTTCAATAAGTGGTCAAATATTCCTTTTAACTTGAACTTTTTTCTTGCTGAGATTGAACATCTATTCGTATATTTTTGTAGTTTATGCTTCTTTTATGAATGCCTTACTTTTGGACTTTACACATTTTTGGTGATCTTTACCTTTTTAATTTGTAAGATTGTCAACTATTCACCTGATATATATATATATATATATATATATTCTTGTCTTCTTTTTCCTTTGTCTTTTAGTTTCATTCATGGTATTTTTGTGTAATTGTGTAGATGACCCAGTTCACATTCACTCCTATGATTTCTGGCCTTATTTCTGTGTTTGAAGAGGTCTTCTCATCTCAAAATTGGATATACCTTCTCCAAATGTTCTGGACTTTTTTTTTGTTTTAAGAGAAAGGGACAGTGTGAGAGAGAAAGAGAGAATCAATTTTATTTAGTTTTTCATGTGGCCTTTGTTGCTCTGACACTTGTGCACATGATGCTGGGGTAGGAGTTACATCCTCATGCTTGCCAGGCAAGCACTGCAGCTCACTGAGCCACTGCTCCAGCCCCATGTTCTGGATTTTTTAATAGTTGTTTTTACTTTTAAATGCTTATATGCAATTTTAACTTATGCATGATGTGAAGTAGAGGGCAGATATATTGCCAAATGTAGGTGAACTAAATGAACTCATTTTTGTGAACTTAAAAATATTTCTTGGAACTATACAATGGAAAGATCAGTGATTAGTTATACATTTACAGAAAGAGCTGGGGAAAATCAGGTAACTGGGGAACAGAATATTCCACTCTGGTTGTCTCGGTCATCTCTGAAGTGAACTGATAATGGGTTACTATTTATGAATTGTGGAATACCAAGACACCAGGAGACTAAAGGTACCCAGGTGATCTGTATCATGGGAAAGTGGATGATGTATTTGGCCATCTAGTGACACAGTCTATGCATTGCAAGAATTATTGGATCTGGAGTGCAATATTTCCTCCTCAAGAGCAGAGTTCCCAACTGTGCATGCTACATTGGACTCACTTGCTTTTAAAAATGCTGATGCCAAACCTGAAGCAATCTGATTTTATTAGTCAGGTCCTAGCTGTCTGGAGTTTTTAAAGTTCCCCAATAATTATATAGTTCACAAGTAAGGCTGAGATCCTCTGCCTTAGAGCTTACTAATAAAATCTATCTGATAATATTTGCTAAAATTTAACCATAATTCAGCTAATGTTTCTCTAAATTTCAAATCTAAAGCTCTCCCATGCCTGGTCCAACATCAGTTATTCTAAGGAAACCACTGGGGTATTGGTATCAGGTGGATAAAATCTACACATCCTTCTAGGTGCATTTATGAATCTACACAATGGATTTAAGAGAATTGAAGAAATGATATCTCATAAAAATGTTAAGGAAATTTCCATGATAGTGAATTTATTAGCCTACCTTAGAAGCATCACCTTCTATTGTGATTTCTTTCCAGATGATAGTGAATTTATTAGCCTACCTTAGAAGCATCACCTTCTATTGTGATTTCTTTGCAGATTCAAAATGGGGAACTGTTGTAAGAACCTTGTAAAACAAAATTTTAACACAGATGTGGTCACTTTTTCATATAGCAATTGTGGATATTAGAGGCACTATGGCACGCAGCTTCCTCACTTTCATGCAAGTGTTCAACTAGAAATAGCTTAAGAGTGCTGGACTAGATGTCCAATAGACTTTTGCTTCATATAATAGCATAAAATAAATGCATGCAACCCAAGGGGATCTCAGGTGAGACACAGTCCCTTGAGCTTCATCACCTGGACATTGTTGGCAGTAGGTAGTGAATGTAATTGGGGAAATAACTGTGAATACTATTCTTTCTGTACCCCAGAAAAGTCACCCTTCTCAAGAATGCAATGAAGTGGCTGTTTGGGAATATAAAGAGGCATTGGAAATAGCAGGGTGCTAAAATCTGCCTTTATTCCTTTCCAAAAGCAGCATGCTTACAGGCAGCATTGGGTTTTGGTGAGCTCAGTGTTCTCTAACTCTTGATTTGGTGACTTTATAATCAGTAACTTCCAGGTGAATGTTAAGTATAGATTGCCCCAAGCGGTGTGGCCTGCTGGAAAAAATAGGAACAAGGAGCCATCAAACCAAGTCCCAGTCTAACATCAATTAATCCTAGCAGAGATCAGTTTGCCCAGTCACCAAGTTCAGTCTGTGACCTTGGCCAAAGTCTTCTGAATCTGCTCGCAGTTGGCCTCCTGCTTGTGCCTCCTGTCCAAGAACAGCATGGACAGCTGGGATTGAAAACAGGGCGCGTCTCTGGCTCTGGGACGCAGATGCCACAGTCTAGAATCTTTCTCTGCCACTGTGGCATCTGAGTTGAGATTCACAATTTGGCCTCGCTCCCTGGGCAGCTGTGAGGTGATGTGGGGTCACAGAGCTTCTCACTGCCCTTTCCAAGTAGCCTCCTTTCCTTCTAGGGTAGAAGTGATGCATCTCCATTCTCCTTGGGAATTCCTCATAGTTGCCAAGCGTTAAGTCTGGGGTTTTAACATTGGATTGATGCTGTATTGGGGGATGACTTCCAGGAGGGAAAGTACTATGTATTACCAAGAGCCTCATGGAGGATTTTGGAATTGTTGGGTATTTGCTGCTGGGTCAGTTTTTTTGGAGTCTTTATGCTGGTGAGTTTATTATGCATACACACACAGAGAGAAAGATATTTGCAAAATATTTTCATCAGCATCTTTTTACTTTAACCTGATATTCATTCAATTGTTCACTTGATGGAGATACACAAGGGCCTGCTCTGTTCCAGGCACTGTCTCTGTCTTAACAAGATGTACTGTTGGTCATGTGACTTAGGAATCTGGTAGGAGCATTTTGGAGGAGCTTCCTCTGAGATAACAAACTTTAAATAAAATTAAGCCAGTCATCGCGCAGTAATATATTTTAGGGAGTCAAAAAAGGAAACAGGAAATGTATAATATTCAGGTTCTATTTCTAGCACAAGCTTTCTTAGTTATGTGATTGTGAGTTCATGAATGCAGCTGATATTTTCCTGAGAGTAAAGGCGTTCTCTGGCTCAGGAATTAGAGCCTGATTCCTGTGGTGCTGCAAGAATAGTTCAAACTATACGAATCCCTTTAGGTAAATGCCAAGGCTGTAATTAATGTTTTATTGATCCAGAAGATATGTGAGCTATCAGTGATAAAATTAGAAGGTATTTTTATTTTTTAATTTAATTCTATACTACTTTCAGTAAATATGGGGGAATTAAAAATGTTTCTCTCATATATACAGAATGGAATATTATTCACCCATAAAGAAGAATGAAATTCTGTCATTTGCAGAAAAATGGATAAAACTAGAGGTCATTATGTTAAGTAAATTAAACCAGACAGAAGGAAAATCACTATTCTCTCTTATATGTGGAAATTTTTTAAAAAATGAAAAGTTGACCTGAACACAGAATAGTGGTTATTAGAGGTTAGTAAGGCACTGGGAAAGGAAAATGGGAAAAGGCAGATTCGATTTAATCAGTGCACTCTCTATGCAGGCATCAAAATGTCACAAGATGCCCCATTAATATACACAATTAATGCATGTTACTGAAAAATAGAATTAAACGTTTTTCTTCATAAATGTAAAAATCTTCAGTTTACAGCCCAAACTCTGCCTTTGTCCTTTAATTCCTATGCTAACGTAACCCAGACTTGGCCAACCTTTGAGAGCAACCTCTTCTATTGCTGTCAGGACTCTAGGCATCGTGCTTTCTTTAGAGAATGGTGGCTCATGAGGAAGACTCTTCTGGCTCTTTTGGTTGAAGATTCATATATAGTTAAGATTTCTATATACCTAATGCTTGCTACACACGAAACATTCCACATGCAGATTTGTTTAAAAAATTCATAATCACGTTATAATATTACTTTGACACTTATTAGAAGAAAAGAGAAACATGTAATGCTACAGAACAAACAAGCATGAGAGGAAGTGAGGAAAAGCCTCATCTTGAGGACTCGAGGTGGTGAACCATCCAAGCATTCTCAAAAAGAAATGAATAATATGAATGAAATAAATCCATACATATATGTCAAAAAATAGACTGAAGGGAAACTAGCTAAGTCAGGGAGAAATAGAAAATTATATAAAACAAAACTGATTAAGCAGAGGTATTCACCAACACATGCCTCATGTTAATTATTATGTGAGGCAAACATCCGGGGATGTGGCTCAGCGCTTAAGTGCCCTGGGTACGATCCTAGTACCATTAAAACAAACAAACAAATCTGAGAAAAGCTGTCCAAGTGGGCCTCCACATTTCTCTTCCTATGCTGGAAATACAGAAATCGGGTAGGAGCATTTTGAAGAATAAAAATTAATTTGCCAACAATGGACAAAGTAGAGATTTTAAATTTAAACCATGCACCCTTCAGAGAGTAATTCATCTTTAATAATATCTCAGTTTTTACTTTGGTACATATATACAATGGAATACTACTTGGTCATTAGAGAAGATGATATTATGGCTTTTGAAATCAAATGGATGGAGATGGAAAAAAATTATTCTAAGTGAAGTATCCCAATCTCAGAGACTCAAGGGCCGAATGGTTTCTCTCATCTGTGGAAGCTAGAATACATCGAGAAGCAGTATGATAGATGGCTAAGCTAATAATAACCTCAAATTGTATGAATCTTTACACAAACAGGGGGATGACTGCCTAGGATACCTGGATCGGTAGGGTGGGGACAGTGTGGGGGGAGGGCTTAGGAAGAACTCCTAGGAGACTGGAGGGTGGGAATATGGGGAAATCATCTCAGAAGATCTCTGACCTCCACGAGATATCATTTTACTCAGGGGGTCTTCTGGGGGAAACAGAAACATGGGGAACCCAAGTGGGACATCCACAACATGGCATTAGCCTTGGATAACTATGTATATATACATTTGCTCTTGATTGTTTGACAATGTTTCCCCTTCAATTGTAACTCCATATTCATCTAATAAAAAAAAAATCTCAATTTTTAAACAGTGAAGGTTTTGACTCACCAGTTCCTGATCTGAACTATTGCAATGAGGTTATAGAATCTTTTCACATAGGAAGTCTTGAATTCCAGTCTTGAAATTTAGTAGTTTAGGTTGTGGCAGAAAAAAAAAATTCTAAAAAGTTGTCTTTAAAAATCTTTTTTTTCTGACTTGATCATCAATGCCCAAACTCTTGACATTTAAAGATAAATTATTCATCAGAGCTCAAGAGCGAGAATAAAGCAAGTTTTATTGGTGTGGGTTCCGTTTTTTAAAATTGTAAAACTCGTCCTTTGACTGGAATGGTTTTTGCTGTTGAAGTGTTTGTTCGTGCATTTGTTTAGAGGGATTTATTTAGGAAAGGAGGTACAATTTAGGGAAGCACGCAGGGGAGACTTTTCAAGGGAGAGATGTCTTCCTGGGTAGATCAAGGAAGATACATTCAAGGGAGAATGCAGGCCATTCCATAGGAGAGACAGCCTGTTGCACTGTTATTGGAGAGCAGTTTTCCTGAGCAAATTATTATTAGGATACAGTTTGCAGTACTCTGTTTATTTACTTAAAATCCATCTTTTTTCTTTTTGAGAAAGGGAAATTCTCAAATTTTTGGACACATTTATTCTGTACTAGGAGGTGCTACTAGTAATAAATGTGCTTTTATCCTTTCCTTCTTTTCCACTGAAATTTTTTATTTTTTATTTTTTTAAAGAGAGGGAGGGACAGTGAGAGAGAGAGAGAGAGGAAAAGAGAGAAGCAACTTTTATTTAGTTTTTCATGTGACTTTCATTCCTCTGACACTGTGTTGTGTATGTGGTGCTGGGGTTTGAACTTGAGTACTATGCACATGCGAGGCAAGCGCTGTAACCACCGAGCCACAGCTCCAGCCCCTCCACTGAACATTTAAAACTACTCTTATCTCACTGTATTTCAGGCTCTGGTGCGTGTTTTCGTCCCTCCTGGGTGAAGTGCTGATACATAAATTAATATTTGTTTAGTGAGTAACATTAACTCAGTAACTAAAACTTTGTTAAGTGCTTTCAGTACGTATTTGTTGAGTGAATAAAGGATAGATTGATGAATTTAATTCCTGTGAGTTTAAACAGGATGTGACATGGTCATAGATTGTAACCACGGAGTCCTGAGGTGATGATTCTACTGTTAAGGGAAAAGCAGGTGGTTTGGGAGTGAAGACATTGAGACTAAACTTAACTTTGCAAAATGTTAGATTCCTTCTTCTAGGCTTGGGGGTGCTTTCAGTGATTGAAAAGATTGGAGAGGGTACAACTGACTGCTATGGTTGGAATGTGTTTCCCCAAATTTCATGTGTTGAAAATTTAATTCCTGCTGGGCATAGTGGCACACACTTGTAGTCCCAGTGGCTTGGGAGGCTGAGGCAGGAGGATCGCAAGTTCAAAGCCAGCCTCAGCAACTTAGTAAAGCACCAAGCAACTTGGCAAAACCTGTCTCAAAATTTAAAAAAATAAAAAATGATTAAGTGCCCCTGGGTTCAATCCCTGGTACAAAATAATAAAAAAGAAAAAACATTTAATTCCCAAATCCATACAGGAACTGTAAGTGGAGGCAAGACCTTTGGGAGATACTTAGGATTATGATGAGGTCATGAAGGTGGGGCCTCCATGATGGTACTAGTGCCTTTGTAAAGAGAGGAAGAAAGACGGAAGCTAGCTTACTTGCTAGCATGTAATGCCCTTTACCATGTTATGATACAGTAATAATGCTCTCACATCTGGTGCTGGTGCTATGCTCTTAGACTTCCCAGCTTCCAGAACTGTAAGAAATTTTTTCTTTATAAACTATCTGGTCTATAGTATTCAGTTATAGCAACAGAAAACTAACACACTGACATTTATTGGGGGTGGAGACAGGGATACTATGTCCTAATGAATCAGAAAGTCTTACACTATAAAGAATTTTCCAAATCTCACAGAATCATTGAATGTTATTCTAGACAGTTACGCTGATGGAACACTTGCTTTGTCATTATTTGGCCTACAAACTTTAATAGTTACATGACGCACTTGGTACTCTTTAAGTCATGTAGATTCTAATTTAGCTTGTCTGGAGTAGGGCCCAGAGTCTGTTTCTAGCAAGCTCCTGATGATGCAAAGACCCAGGGGCCTGGGTTCTACTCCAGAGAATTGCATTTCACTTATCAGGGGAAGACCAGGGCAACAGGACATTTTTATTGCCCCAGGGAGGTCTCAGAGTGCAGTCATGATTGACAACCACTAGTGAGAGCCTAACTCTTTTTACATATAGAAACCAAGTGCTTTTACATGGTGTTATGCTCAAAGACTCTATCAAGAAGGAGATACCATGGAAGCTGAAGAAACACAGTGTTCCAAGAGTGGTTCACCATTTCAGAAAATCCAGTCACTGATGGCAATATCCTTAAAGATACTTAGGTTACTAATTTAGTCTCTCTGTATTGGTAATTTATCAATTCACAGTGATTTCTGTACACAAGAGGGTTTTTTACCTTCAGTAGGTCTCCACTAGTACAATCATGACCAAAGATCTATAAATTGATAAGCATATTTTGATTTTCTTTTTAATATCTCATTTTATAATTACTAATTATGTTGATTTTTTAAAAACATGTGGGTAAGGAGGATATTATCTGTCTGTATCATTTGAGGATATCAGTGGGGAAACTGCGTCTGATGAAGTTGAGAACTACTGAGAAGATGCTGGAGGGCAGGAGGTACACAGTCCTGGGCAGCAGACTCGAGGGCAGGTCGTTTAGTTAATATACAACTGAGCAAAATGCTCTTCCCTGGAGAGTCAGTAGATCCAACACTGCAACTCTAAATCACAAAAACTTAAATCAAAAAGGAAAAATTCATAATCTGACTATCTAATCAAATAAACTATATGTATATGCTTTTAGGCATATACAAGAATAATATAATCAAAAGGTAGAGAATATTTAATTTTTTTCTGTTAATGTTGTGGCAAACATTTCCATTTTAGTGACTACCCCATTTTTTTTTTAAAGAGAGAAGGACAGTGAGAGAGAGAGAGAGAGAGAGGGAGAAGGAGAAAGAGAATCAATTTTATTTAATTTTTCACAGTACTTCATTGCTCTGAGACTCCGTTGAGTATGAGGTGCTGGGGTTCGAACCTGCGTACTCACACAAGCCGGGCAAGCGCCGTAACCGCTGAGCAATTATTTTTGTAACAAATTCTTAATCATTTTTGCAATTTCAACTAAAAACTGTTTCTAATTTTAGCTACCATGAATAGTATTATGATACATATTTGTATGTTAGAACTTCTTTTTTAGTGGAGAGATTATTCCTTTAGGGAGAAATTGCCAGGAGTGAGACTAAATGGTCAATGCCTGGTAATATTTTTATGACTCTGAAACGTGTTGCCAAACTGCTTGCTGAAAGGGTTTTAAAGGCCAGACTTGTTTTGATACGAGATCGACATATATGTTAAACTAACCACTTATCAGCTATCGAGAAGTAAAGTTTATCATTTCTTCATAAGAATATAACTGGGAACTGGGCCAAAGTCTGTCACTCTGTGAATGGGCCAGCTGGTCACAAAACTCTGCTCTGTTCATTTAGTCACAGTTGCAAAGTGGATTTCTTGTTCTGGAAGTTACCCTTTGGACAAGCTGTAGCCCGAGCCTCAGGTAGGATCATTTCAATTCTTTGGGCCTATGGCATATATTGGGAGGGCTGAGGCTGGAATCTCACTTGCGTATACACATGTTGGGCCTCATTTTATTTCACAGTCTCCTGCATCTGAGGGGATTCAGAATCAGGATTACAGTTGGTTCTAACTCCCTGAAAACAATGTAAATTTCCTCATAAGAAAGCAATCAGATTCTGATACAAGGTAGGAGTATAGATTTTAGTTCTGCACCCCGGAAGTCTCATCTGCCCAAAGCCAGAGTGGCAGCATTTTGTTTTTCTTGGTTTAGCAGAACTAAGATGCATCTCATGAAAGGGTTAAGATGCGTATGTGAATGCACCCACAGTTATTGGAACCTCAGGTGACCTCAGAGAGGACAGACTCGGCCTGTTTGAGATCCAGGGTTTTAAAACTGCCCCAGGATGTTTTTTGATCTCAGCAAAAGTGGCTAAATCCCTTCCTCCTTTCCTTCTCTAGTACCCTTAAAGTTTTCTGTGTAGAATTGGACTAAGACCATTACTTGTTATTCTAGATCCAAGACTCTCACCTGCATTCATTCTTGGAGTTGTCTTCTTGCGTTCACTGTCTTCAGTACTAACTGACAGCTATATAGTGGCTGCCTCCTTCTCTTGTTATCTCAGGTACAGGTTTATGGATCACTTCATTTGTCACCACTTTGACACTCACCAGCAGCCAGAGAGACAGCAAAGGAGTTGGCAGCAAGCAGAAGAATGGATGGTAAGGCCCATTTCCTCCTGCTGGCCTCATGTCTCAGGAGCAGGCATTAATGTTGAAATAAAATAAGGCCTAAAGGGTGCGGTTTAAGCACATGCTCTGGAGACAAATAGACCAGGTCTTTCTCATTTTCATCACTTGATAACCATGAGACCTTGGGGGGAAGATGTTTAACTTTTCTAATTTCAGATTTACCTTCCATAAAATGAGGTTAATGCCTGCTTTCTCAGAGGACAGAGGGAGGCTCTTCGTCCCCAGTCCTCCTAATGGCAGGTCCTGAATGATGGTAAACAAAGGTGACTGGTGCTTGAAGCCACTTGTTAGGACTATTCATACTATCACTTTTTATTTCACCTTGGAATCGTGGGAGAAATACTAGGCGTTTGACTCGCCAAACAACACTGAAATACTTAGCAAAATAGATAAGGGCCCATATGCAGAACTTAATTTTATGTCTGCAAAAGACCAGCAGAAAATTAGCAAGTAAAATTAATGGAAGTATTCTGTTTATAAAAGCATTCAAAAACATAAAATATAAATGTAACAGAAGATATGTGAAACTCTACACTCTCAAAAGCACTAATGAGAGAAATTAAAGAATATCTAAACAAATGGAGAAACATACTATGACCATAGATTGAGAAAATCAGTATGCGAAAGACATCAGTTCTTCCCAAATTAGCATCCCAATAAAAACTTAAAAGAACTTTTTTTTTTCCTGGTTGAAATTGACTCATTAATTCTAAAGTGTATGTGGAAAAACGAAAAATGAAGAACAATTCAAAACAATGAAAACAAGCAAACAAACAAACAAAAGACAAAACAAAGAAAAAAAACAAAGTTGGTGGGTGGAGGATGTATCGTAGCAGGTTTTAAGACTTACCAAGCAGCAATGATCAAGGCAGTGTGGTATTGGCATAGGGCATATAGAACAGTCTAGAAACTGACCTACCTGTAGACAGTCAAGTGATCTTTTTCAGTAAGAGGATCAAAGCAATTCAAGATTAGAGTAGATGTCTCATGAAAGAGGATACATAAAAGATCAATTAGCGTGTGAAAAGATGGTCAACACCATAGTCATCAGAGAAAGGTTAATGAAATTCAGGAGGAAAGAAAACTCTCTTCATGGGGCTGGAGCGGCGGTTCAGTGGTTTCAGCCCTTGCCTGGCAAGCACAAGGACCCAGGTTCAAGCCCCCGCACCACATACACAACTGAGTGTTGGAGCAACTAAGGCCATGTGAAAAACTAAATAAAGTTGTTTCTCTCTTTCTCTGTCTCTCTCACTGTCCCTCTCTCTTTAAAAAAAAAAAGAAAGAAAACTCTCTTCATAAATGATACTGGAACAATTGGATAGCCACATAGATAAAAACAAACTTGAAATTTACATAATATATCATAATATATTGCATATTAATTAAAATGAATCACAAATCCAAACGTAAATGTTAAATCTCTAAGAGTGCCTGGGAAAAAAATTAGGAGACTATCATTGAAATTTTACAGTAGGCAATGATTTATTAGAACACACACACACAAATGCTAATCACAAAGGAAAAAATAATGATAAATTGGATTTCATCAAAATTTAAATACTTTGCCCTTAAAAAGATACTATTAAAGAAAATGAATGATCAAAGCACAAAGTGGGAGGAACTATTTGCAATACATAGATTCAATAAAGGATTAGAATATATAATTTATACAAAGAGTTTCTATGAATAATACAATAATAAAAGTCAAACAATCCAATAAAAAAGGGCAAAGACTTTTGATGTCTCACCAAAGAGGATGCCTGAGTGGTTGATTAACATGTGAAAGATTAAAATACCAGTCATCCAAAAAATACATTAAAATGGCAACGTGCTGTTTAGCCACTCATACAGAATGGTTAAAATTAAGAATGCAAGTGAGGAACTCACCAGTGTTGTTGGTGAACTTATAAAACGGAGCAGCCACCTTGTAAAAATGTTTGTCAGTTTCTTCCGAAGTTAAACATATACCTACCCTATGCATCAGCAATTAGGTATTAACTAAAGAGAAAAGAAAGCATTCATTGAGCCAAGCCTTCAATAATCCAAAGGCCCATCAACAAGATAATGGGTAAACAAAGTGTATTATATTCACACAAAAGAATATTTCCCAGGAAAAAGAAAGAACCAAGTACTGATACAACTCAGATGAATCTCAAAAACATTAGATTAAGAAGCCAGGCTCAAAAGAACATACTGTATGCTTGAAAATCCAAGAACAGACAAAGCAAATCTATGATGAGAAAAATAAGAACAATGGCTGCCTACAGGTAGGATCTGCTGAAAGTGGTAGAAGGGAAATTTGGATGAAAAAAGAGATGGTCTATATTTTGATTGAAGCATTGGTTAACTCACCATATTTTACTCTTAAGATCTGTTCACTTCAGATAAAATTTACTTTAATAAAAATAAAGAATGAATCCATTGCAAGTGGAAGTCAGGCTAGGAATACCAAATAAAAATATTTAATTAATTTTGTTTTTCTTATTTTTTGAAATTTTAAAAATATATCTCTAATTGAAGCATTTTCTCTAAAGACAGATTTTAAAATAAATAACGCTGGGAAAATTGGATATCTCTATGTAGAAGAATGAGTTTATCATTTACCCTGTACATAAGTAACGTCAAAATGGATCAGAGACTTAGAAATTAGAGCAGAAACCTTGTAGCTGCTAGAAGGAAACATAGGGTGAACACTCCATCATGTAGGTGCAGACACTGACTTTCTCAATAAGACCCCTAAAGCTCAAGAAATAAAACCAAGAATCAGTAAGTGGGACACCATCAAATTAAAACGCTTCTGCACAGATATGGAATTGATTAAGAAAGTAAAGAGGGAGCACACAGAATGGGAGAAAATCTTTGCGAGCTACTCCTTTGACAGGGGATTAATATTCAGAATCCATAAAGAATTCGAAAAACCCAATGCCAGAAAACCAAACAACCCCCCCAAATAACCCCCAAAACGATAGCCCAATCAATAAATGGGCAAAAGAACTAAACAGAAATTTCTCAAAAGAAGAAACACAAAAGATCAACAAATATATGAAAAAAATTAACATTTCTAGCAATCAGGGAAATGCAAATCAAAGCTATAATTTCGTTTGAGAATGGCGATTATTGAGAACACATATAATAACGGATGCTGATGACGGTGTGGGGATAAATGGACATTCTTACTTTGTTGGTGGGACTGCAAATTAGTACAACTACTCTGGAAAGCAGTGTACACATTCCTAAAAAATTTAGGAACGGAGCCACCATATAACCCAGTTATCTCACCGCTTGGTATATATCCAAAAGACCTAAACTCAACATACTACAGTGATACAGCTGCTTCAATGTTTAGAGCCGCACAATTCACAATAGCCAAATTATGTGATCAGCCCAGATGCCTGTTAACAGATGAATGGATCAAGAGAATGTGGTACACGTATACAATGGAGTATTACTCAGCCATAAAGAAGAATGGAGTAATGGCATATGCCAGTATGTGGATAGAAACGGAGACCATCATGCTACGTGAAATAAGCCAGACTCAGAAAATCAAGGGTCAAATGTTTTCTTTCATATGTGGAAGCTAGAGCAAAAAAAAAAAAAAAAAAAGCAAGAAAATAATTGGAAAGGGTGTTGGGAATTATAAAGATATAGGAAAGATCAATGGATTAGAAGGAGGAGAACAAGAGTAAGGGAAGAAGAAAGAGAAAAAGGAAGATGAAATGAATCTAGAAAATCATGTTATAGTCACATATAAAGGTACCAAAGGGAATTTCACCTTTATGTCTGTAGAAGAAAGGAAGTTTAATAGAGAAGGGAGAATGGGGGAGGGAGGCAGGTAGGAAAAGGTAGGTGGATGGGGATTGAAATCAAACTCATTGCATGTACCATTTTGTCAAAATGAACCCAAATCTAGATTTAATTATAATGTTCTAATTTTAAAAAAAGAAAAAAGATTCTCTCCACCTTTGCAAGTTTTAATGACAAACTATGATTCTTTTCACCCATTTCTGTCCTTGGAGGTAGAAGAAGTGAAAAAAGATTTCATTTCCGTTTTATAAAGGTAAGACCAAAGGAAGAGCTGTAAGCCATGGTCTGCGTTTTCATTAGTTTCTGGCAGGCAGTATTTACACACACGGTTCATAGCATCTCTAGTACTCTTGTTAAAATTTCAACAAGTATAGTCAATGTTACTGGGCTTCCTATAAATTCAGCAGAAATTGCAGGTCAGGGGAAAGAATTTATTGTGCATTGTAGAAAAGCCAGAGTTCTTTCCCTGACCCTGGGAAAATGACAAAGGAGGCAGGTTGAGATGCTGAAAATCAATGTGACACAATTTTAAATAAGTTGTTTAGTTCTTTTAGATTTAAATGTCAGTGTTCTTGCTAAAATTATAAATTATATTTTATGGGTTGTTATATGCTTTCTTTTTATATACCCAGTTTCTGCAGACTTGTTTTTAAACTCTTAGACTGAAGAAATTTTCTGTGATTAGAGGCAGTCTTAGTTGAACATGGAACATGGGCAGAATTCCTCTTATCTACCAAGTGTTTTAAAGTAATCTGATTTTTCCAGGCATGATGGTGCATGCCATCACCTCTCAGTGACTTGGGAGGCTGACGCAGGAGGATCGAAAGTTTGAGGTCAGCCTTAGCAATTTAGAGATGTCCTAAGCAACTTAGCAAGTAGCTCAAAATAAAAAATAAAAGGACTGGATATGCGGCTCAGTGGTTAAGGACCCCTGGATTCAGTCCCTGGTACCACAAATTTTAAAAAAAAAATCTGATTTCAATAGGTAGAAACATGATATTATTTAACCTGTAGGATTATAACTGGATAGTCACACCTCTCCCATCAATTTTTTGAAAATCGACTACTTTTTTTAAGAGAGAGAGGGACAGTGTGAGAGAGAGAGAAAGAAAGAATCAACTTTATTTAGTTTTTCATGTGTTTTTTGTTGCTTCAACACTTTGTTGTGTACATGATGCTGGGGTTCAAACCTGCATCCTCACACTTGCTAGGCAAGCGCTACAACCGCTGAGCAACCACTCCAGCCCCTAATAGAATGCTTTTTAAAAAATTTATTAGATGGATATAGAGATACAATTGAGGGGGAAACATTATCAAACATTCAAGAACCATTGTGTATATACTTGGTTATCCAGGGCTAATGCCATATCATGGATGCCCAGCTTGGGTTCCCCCTGTTGCTGTTTCCCCCAGAAGAACTCCTGAGTTAAATGGATATCTTGTGGAGGACAGATCTCCTTCTGAGACGATTCCCCCATATTCCCTTTCTCCAGCCTCCTAGGAGTTCTTCCTACACCTTACCACCGTCCCCCTCCCTACGCCTCCAAGTGTCCTAGGGAGTCATCTCCCTGTTGCGTTGAGAATCATACAATTTGAAGTTATTGTTAGTTTAGCCGTCTAACATACTGCTTCCCCATGTATTCTAGCTTCCACAGATGAGAGATACCATTCAGCCCTTGAGTCTCTGAGATTGGGATACTTTACTTAGCATAATTCTTTCCATCTCCATCCATTTGATATCAAAAGCCATAATATCATCTTCTCTAATGGCCGAGTAGTATTCCATTGTATATATGTACCAAAGTTTTTGTATCCACTCTTCGAGTGAGGGGTATGGGCGGCTGGATTGTCCCCCGGGAGCCGATCAGGAGGAGGATGAGTGCCGACCGCTGGAAACTGGGCCTCTCTGGGCCCCTCCTCGTCCAGGGACCCCTTCCCTCCCAACCGGGGAAAAGGAGTCAACCACACGCAGCTGATGGCAGCCCAGAATCCCTTTATTATCAGAGCACACAGGTTTTTATATAGGGAGGAGGGGAGACAGCCAAGGAATCCATAATCCTTCTAAGGGAGTTGCCAGGGGTTATGCAGATTTTGAGTACAGACAAACAACTAGGTTAGGTAGGAAACAGCCTGTGGTTAGCACATTCCAACCCATCCTAACTCTTTGCATAAGAATTACGAAGCCTAGCAAAGCACGACCTAGCAGCCCTTCCTGAAGGAACTTATGGAAATAGTAACAAGATCGCTCTAGGGCAGCTGTTGAAAGGGAGTGAAGGGCAGACCCAACAGAGGGGCATCTGGGTTGGTTCCATAATGTAGCTATAGTAAATTGAGCTGCTATAAACATCGATGAAGCCACGTCACTATAATATGCTGATTCTAACTAATAGAATACTTTTTAAGAGCAGGTTTGTTTACAAAAAAAAAAATTGATGACGAAGTATGGAGAAGTTTCATAAAGTGCTTCACCTATCTCACTTTGTTTCCTTTCTTTCTAGCATCTTGCATTAGAGTGATACCTTTGTTATCACTGATGAGCCAGTGCTGATCATTACTATTAACTAAAGTTCATAGTTTGCATTAGGGATCACTCTTACTGCATAGTCTGTGGGTTTTGGTAGCTGATATGTATCCACTGTTACAGTGTCATATGTAGAATTTCACTGCCTTAAAAATTCCTTGTGCTCCACCTGTTCATCCCTGCCTTCCTCTCCCTGAACTCTAAAAACCACTGATCTGTTTACCATCTCCATATTTTGCTTTTTTCCAGGATGTGCGGCTGGATTCCTATAGTGCATAGTTTTTCATTGGCTTCTTTCACTGAGCAGTATGCATTTTTGGTTCCTCCTAATCTTTTCGTGGCCTGATGGCTCATTCCTTTTTATTACCGCATAGTATCCCCTTGTATGGGTCACCACAGTTTGTGTATTCATCCGCCTATTGGCCAAGGTGCATTTGTCAAAACCCACCAGACTGCTGAGGATGTGGCTCAGGGTAGGGCATGCACCTGTATGCTTGAGGCCCTCAGTTTGATCCCGGCACTGCAAAGTAAGTAGATACGTAAATAAACTTTAAAAACTCATTGGATTTACCCTTAAGATCTGTTTATTTTATATAAATTTTACTTAAATAAAAATTTAAAAATGAATTCGTCTCAATTGCAAGACAGGCTAAGCAAGCCAAACAAAAGCTATTACAATAATCCAAACCAAGCAGGATGCAGTGGTGCACACCTGTAATCCCAGCAGCTCAGGAGGCTGAGGCAGGGTTGCAAGTTCAAAGCCAGCCTCAGCAACTTAGGCTCTAAGCAACTTAGTGAGATCCTGTCTCAAAATTAAAAAAAAAAAAAAATCAAAAGGGTTGGGGATGTGGCTCAGTGGTTAAGCATCTCTGGGTTCAATCCCTCATACCAAAAAACAAACAAACAAATAAAAAACCCAAATAGTAAATAAATAGATAAAATAAATCAAACCAAATAAAGCCATATCTTGGTAGCCTCAAAGTTTTGGTAATTATCAATAAAGCTGTTATGAACAGTACTAACCAGTTTTAGGTAGAGATAAGTTTTTTACTCATTTAGGTAAATGTCTTCTCATTAAGACTTTTACATCTGATTTTCTGATATTGAAAAATTCAAAATTTCCCTTTGAAGCTAACTCCTGCGCCTGTGACCCTCCAAATTTATCTCCCTTTAGTATGTTCTCAGTGTCTGCCAAAAATGAGTCCGATAGAATACCAGATACATCCCAACTTCTCTTTCTTTTTTTATCCTTTGAACATAATTTAATTTTACAGTTATTGATTAATTAAAAAGCATGTTTTCATCATTTCCTAGCTATGATAGTGAAAATGAAGAAATAATTAATGAAATAACAATGCACTTTTACATTTTACATTGATAGCTTACAGTTTACAAGCTGCTTTCACATACATTATTTCATTTGATTCTTACTACAAGCAGAAAAAACAGTGGGAAAGAAGAATGATTTTTTTTTCAGGCCTAAAATGAGTATTTCCAGGCCAAATGGGCAATCAGTACAAGAACATACCAAGAACAAGACAGCAACATCCATAAGCCACAGTATTTTTTGGTAGTTGACAGTCTGATAGCAACTGTAAATTCAGCATCAACGAAAGAGTAAGGAATCTGGACATGCATGAGGTTCTCATGGTATTCAAATAAGAGATAAGAAGCAAGATCCCAAAACTACGTCACCATACTGAGATTTACTTCAATGCATGATACCCCTTCAAAATATCAGAAAAAAAAAGAGAATTTTGTCATAACATGTGAAAGTTAGAAACAACCTCAGAAGGTGCCTAATCCAAATCCTTCTATTCTACAAGTAAGAGAACCAAGGCCAGGGTCATACTGATAGTTTTCTGGCCTGAAACTTCAATGTCTTGACTTTCAGTCTAGGGCTCCTTCCTAAACAACGTCATCTCAGCTGTTTACTGGGCAAAACCATATTTTTTGTGTATTTTACATAACGTAATTTGCAGTTAAATACTATTTTTGTGGCCACTTATTTTTTATTCAAGTTTTTATCTTATTCTTGAATATATTGTGGATGAAACTGAGAATTTCATGTACTTTAAAAATATTTTAATTGGGGCTGGAATGGTGGCTCCGCAGTTAAGGCACTTGCCTTGCATGCGTGAGTACGTGGGTTCAAATCCTAGCACCACGTACACAGTGAAGTGTCTGAGCAACGAAGTCCATGAAAAACTAAATAAAATTGATTCTTTCTCTCTCTCTCTCACTGTCCCTCTCTCTTTAAAAAAATATTTTAATTCATTGTACTTGATTGGTCAGAAATAGATTTATGGCATATTTGACAGCTTGCGGATATATATATATGTATATATATATATATATATATATTTTAAATAGAGAGTAAAATGGAATGGCTGAATAGCTCTTAGAAACCAATATATGCCTAGGGGTATTCTATTTGGGTAGATTCTGTAGTTGGACACTAATAATTTCATAGACAAAAATATTTTTAGGATTCATAGAAATCTTTTGATTACTGAAAACTAAATTGTAATAATCAATGCATCATCCCCATGATTTATTGTAATAATTGTACAATAATATACAACAAAGCTACCATAGAATTTGTAGCATATATATAGAATACAATGATCAGCATGCTCTTGGTTCAAAATGAAATACAAAAAAAATAATCAAAATATTTTATATAAATGATGTTTTAAATATTAACATGATGATATATCTTTGGTACATAAATTTGCTACAGCTGCGTGTTTCAAATTTCACTTGCACATTTTAAATATATGTGAACCAACTGAAATCAGTGTAAGCCTTTATGTGACAATACCTTGCAGAAACACTTGACAGTGAAAAGATGTACACATCCGTGAACAGCACATCTCAGATGGGATGGTTCGCTGTCTTTAAAAGTTTTACAAGGGGCAGTACAGATGAGAAGTGATGTCAGTGACCTACTTGCACCAATAAGGAAGCAAAGAGAACAGCAATATACATTAAGATCAGTTTCAGTAAAACAGTTAGTTCATCTATGCATGTAAATTGATCAACTTCTCTTTCTGAAAAACAAGGAAATGTAGTCATTGTTGAGGAAGTTCCCTGGTGCGCTGAACCTCCTCCACAGAGGGGGCCCCAGACCAGCTGGTCACTGTTTCTGCATGCACGCACGGGCAGTGCTGATAGTCATTTTTCCCAAGACACCCTGCCGTGTCACTTCTGGTTCCTGCATCCATAACCACACACGCAGTAAAAGTTCTGTTCTTCCTTTTGGACATGCCCAGCCTGTTCACGAGGTCAGGGACAGAAGGAGGATTTCAGAGCTCTTGTCTTTCGTAAATGTGTGTGATTTGGGGAAAATTACTCAGTCTCTCTGACCTTCACCATCCTCATTTGTGAAATGGTGTTAATAATGTTCATTCCCCTGGCCATGTGGTGCTGTGAATAAAACAGATGTGTTATGTTTCCTGGCACAGAAGAAGCAATCTGTTGATGGTAGTGGTAGAGATGACGAATCAGAACTGCTGAGCGAAGCAAGTGTACAGCCCAGGAGAGCGAGGTGCTTTGTGTTTGGGTGGACAACTTTCCCCTGAACAATTAGAATAATGAGTAGCGCATGTAAGCATGACCCAGAAGCCTCTCTTCTTCTGTTTTTTTTTTTTTTTTTTTTTTTTTTTAAGAATTGCAGTATATCATTTGTTGAAGACTTTTTGCACTTGGTTTCTTTTTCTCCATTATTTTTATCAGTACATTATAGTGGCATCTATTGATGGGATTTGTTATATATTCTTACATGCAATCAGTAAAACAATACAATTTGGTCAATATCACTCCCTAGTATCCCTCCCTTCTTCTAGCCATTGCTGCCCTCTCATTCTTAAAAGCGTTCAGAAGGGCTGGAGCAGTGGCTCTGTGGTTATGGCGCTTGCCTGGCATGTGCGAGTTCGTGGGTTTGAACCCCAACATCACATACACAACGAAGTGTTGGAGCAACAAAGGTCACTAAATAAACTAAATAAAAATAGTTTCTCTCTCCCTCTCTCACTGTCCCTCTTTCTTTAAAAGAAAAAAAAAGCACTCAGCGCTGTATTCTTGCTGTTGATGTGATTGATGTCTGATTCTCTTACTGACCTGCCAATAGGATTTCTAAGGCTCTAATAAATAAGTAGTTATTTTCTTTGTCCATTCTTATTCCATATTCTTTTTTTTACCATGGCCTTTCTCCTTCTCCATGCCCATCTGAGGCTTCCTAATTATGGCACAAATCTTCGCTACATTTTCCAATCCACCAAGTTCATTGTGGTCCCCACTTCTTCCTGATACCCTCCCCCCTCCCCCAAAATACACGGTGGCTGGACGCTGCCTAGCTCATACTTGAATACTCTTTTTTGTTGTTGACTATTCACCTCAGGGAGTTCATAAAATAAAGGACCATGACTGCGGTTTCTTGTACTCTGTAAAGTGCCTGATCACATATAGCTGCTTAATGGACGAATTCATTAATTTTGACTCATTTCCAAAAACTGCAACATGTTTGACAACCTAAACCCATAAAATTATGAGAGATTTCTGGTCCACTTTAAAATAAGGATTTGTCCACAAAAGGTTCAATTTTATCTAGAAGTAAGAATATGGACTTATTAAATGTCTCTGGATGCCCTTTCTACGTGGGTAGCTCTATTCTATGATTTTGTTATTGGGGTAAATGTAGATCATCTGTGACTCAGCTGGATTTAATATCAGGTATCAGCTGAGCTATCGCCTACCCCCCATGGCATCATCATCTCCAGAGGATATGTCATTATATTCAGTATTAATGAAGATATTAGCCCAGGTCATGTGTAACTAGGAAAACAAAACTTTTTACAATATAAAATAACACGAGGGAGTCCAAACCCACATAGAATATTAGTCCGGTGTTCTCATATCACTCTCCACTCATACAGCTTCATGCAGGACTGCCCTCTAAGCCCCTTTGATTGCTGTCATCTGAGTCACTGGCCATGTGTTCTGCTGAAAGGGAAGCTCATTAGCAAGGCTAGTAATAGTGCAGGTTTGCAGGACACTGGTTCTGAGTGTTGAGTCTGATTGAGTTCAGAAAGCAATGGAATATTCCATATATCCATCCACATGACTTCTGTTGTCCCTTCAGGGTCTGTTTCTCCTTATAAGGGGTCAGAGCTGACTGGCAGAGGCTGGCTGAAATTGGAGAAATCATGATTTAATTCTGACAGATAATCAGGACATAATTATAGGTGCACAAAGGGCTTAGAGTTGTTCTGTTCTCTTCTATCACGGGGGTGGGGGTCCACTATGGTGATAGCTGCGTTCGTGATGATTGCTTTCTCTACATTTTGGCTAGCATTTGGAACACTACCTTGGGGCAACTTAAATAAAGGTCTGTTTTCCAGGATGGAGTAAACTGGCAGAAATTTCCATTGCTCACTAAATCTGGTGTAATGGTTGCCTGAGCTGGGCATTTCTGGGCCCTCAGTGTACTCCGGAAGAAATTATTTGGGTTGCTCTAAGTAGAGAGTGGTGGAGGACACAGCTAATGGATAATCAAGCTTTTATTTTCTATCATCAAGATGTGAAAAGATGGCACAAATTATCTGAGAAGGAATTGCATTCGGCTGTGCCGGGTTTCCAGCGTTTCCTAGAGTTTTCACTTTTAACTTATTTTTCCAATGCAGCTCATAATAACAATCCACTCTTTCCCCTGCACTCCTGGCCCCTCCTAATGCTTTATTATGCTCACGCTGAAAGAAAAGGTGTCTGTGTGTACTGTATCTGTTCATTTGGCTTCAGGGATTTCCCTTTGATTTGGAAAGAATAATCTTTCAAATTCCGCTATAAAATGTACAGGAGAGAGAAAAAAGATTAAGCCCCAGGAATGTGCACTGGTGTTGACATTTCATTTAAATAATGAGCTGAAGGTGAGTTATCTTTGGTATTGCTCATGCGCATGATCAATTGTTATAAATGTGAATTATCAGTGGTGTTGTTCACCATTGATTTATACTGCCTGGTTTAATTGTGTCTCCTTCAAGATATTCAAGCCTAGCCAATGTCCAGCAGTTTGCTCCTCCACAGCCCCCTACTTGCTCTTTTGCTGGTCTGCCCAGAATATTTATGGTGAGTGGCAGTTATCTCCTCCCTGGCAGCCTGTCCTGCTTTCCTCTGGAATTGCCCACATTCACTTTTGCAAACAGAGCCTCACTCAAGTGTCACTAAAGGAAAGGAGGCGGGGCCAACAGAGCTTTAAAAGGAAACGGGAGTCATTCTGCTTTTCAAAAAGAGAAAGTGTTTGGGGAGGAATCCTACCTACATATTTCTTCTTCAACCTCATCCGGGGTCTGGTTGGAACTTTCCGCCAGTTCTTCCCTTGCTTTTTTTTCTCTCTAAGCCTTTTGCCTAGCTCTGCCTGTCACAAGTCAGCCACAGGCCTCCAGCCCAGTTAAACTCTGTGAAATTTGTCATATGGGTGTCAGGTATTTCTTGCTGGCTTCCAAAGAAAACTCTGATAAAGAAATCTTTCCTGGATCCTTTTCAGGCTGCATTCAGTAGCTCTCCTGAGGTGAAGAAGGAGTTGGAGGACAGAAGCAAGAAAAACTGGCCAAAGGTTGAAAGATGTCCCCCTGCGGAAGGCTGACGGGGTGGACAAGTTGGGCATCAGACAGACTCACTTTGCCTGGGCCGTGCTGAAGCGAAGACAGTTTATTGGCGATTAAAAGTTTAAGGTCGTCACGATTATGCTGCTCTTATTTATACTTCTATTGCCACTAATTTTTAAATTTAGTTTTGCTAGCATCTCAGCACTGCAGCACTGGAGTTGTCCTGAAGGTCCTCCCCTGGGAAATGGGAATTCCACTTGTGTGGGTGAGTAATCCAGTTAAAGAGACCATACCCTGGGGACCCTGCCCACGGACGCCCACTCATTCCATCGGGTGTGTTTACACAGTGTGTCCCACCTGGTTTGTCTGTAGGTGTGTATATTTCCTTAATTTTTGTTTTCTGATGTATGCTTATTTCTTTACTGACTGTTAGAGCCAATCTGCTACCAGCTATAAAATGTCATGGTTTTCAGCTGTTGTTCTGCGTGTCCGTGAATGTATCTCTTTTTAAACTAGCAAAGTGCTTTCTCTTTTATGTAAACTTCAGCCTCTGACACGAGGAGAGACTAGCAGTTGATCCAATTTATATTGGAAATTGGGAAACATATGGTAGTTTTTGTTCTTGAAACTCTGTTTAAACCATAAGAAAAGAAATCTTTCTGTTGATAACGTTATAAAAGAATTCAGAAGTTGCTACAAATCGGTTTTTAAAAAAAGAAGGAAAGAAAGAAAAGAAAAGGGAACAGTGAGCAAAGGTGGTTCTATCATTGTGGAAAATTAACCAAAGTTTCAAGTTCAGCCTCCTCCTGTTGCCACTGTCGCTGTTTCTGAAGCCCTGACGCAGCGCAGCACCAGTGTTCTTACTAACAGGTGCATTGTAACTTTGACAACTGCTGAGAAGTGACAATGGGTAAATAAGCCACAGCTCCTCTTGTATTAAATGGGCTTTTAACCCAGAGGAAATGGGAATTTTACTGAATGCAAATTGCAGTCCTGCCTGAGACCCTTGCCTGAGAACATTTTCTCTGTCACTCACTGTTGACCTCCTTTTCTACTCCTTGGGTGGGACTCCAACCTGCTGCTCAGGCGAGGCAGCCACTTCCATCTGTTAAAGGGCACATGCTGCCCTGACATTCCTTTCTTGTCACGTTGCCCTTTGAGATGAGGTAGATCAAGGAAAACATACTAACATTTCCAGAAGAGAATGCTCTAGAAGACAGCCTAAAATCATGGGAACAAGGAGAATAGAACTGAGCCCCACTGCCACAGCTGGGCTGCTGTGCTGGCTGGCTCATGAGGGAAGCTACGCCTGAGGAAATCAGGTGCCTTTGCTCAGAGTCCCAGGACTGTCACTAGGCAGAGCTGTAACAGGTGGTGGGCAGAACGCTATGGTATTGGAAGGAGGGACTGAATGCTTTGTTCCCGGCACCTAGAGCATTTCTGCTTTCTTCGTGTGAACTCAGTAAGTTGTTGCTGAATGAATGATTCTTTCCTGGATTAGTTAATCACATTGTCCCAGAGAATAGAATAAAAAAGGGGGTGACAGCCAGGTGCAGTGGCACAAGCCTTAATCCCAGAGACTCAGGAGGCTGCAGTGAAAGCCTCACAAATTTGGAGGCCAGCTGTGGCAACTTAGTGAGGCCCCATCTCAAAATAAATTAAAAAGGGCTGGGGCTGAAGCTCAGTGGTAGAGAACTCCTGGGTTCAATCCCCAGTACTGCCTCGAAAAGCTGGGGAGGCAAGGACAAAAGGCAAAAACAACCCTTGGAACCTCTCACTCAGATGTCAGAGCAGAAGTAAAAGTGTGTGGACACAGTTACATCAGGTAGCCCGAATCATCTCTGGGACAGAAATGGTTCCTCTGGGAGTAATTGACAAGTGACCAGAGCGAGTCACCTGCATATGCATGGGATGTGGGGGGTGACAACTGGAGAACATGGGGCAGCCAGTGGCTAGGAAGGAGGAACCCAGATTGCTGAAGTGAAGTCCAGTTACCGAAAGAGACACAATTACAGAAATAAACTCTGATGCAAAGCTTAAGGGCCTCAGGGATCAGTCTGACTTCTGCTAGCACCTGAGCCCACGCCTTGCATCCCTTGTCCCCTTCAGTGGTGGCTCAGAAGTGCCTTTGTTGAGGCAGGTTGTACCAATGAGCATGAGGTCAGGATAGGGAGAGTTAGGAAGATCGTATCAGAGTAGAAGAAACGCAGGTTTTAGAAGCAGCCAAACCTCATTTCAAATCCATGCTGTCTTCCTACCGTTAACTTAGAATTACCACCGGGAAATCATGCCACTCTCCCAGGTTTGTTGTGGGGATCAAGAGAGAACATGTGAAGTGTACCAAGCACAGTGATTAACAGGTCTGTGTCTTGGGTAAATTTCTTTGATTAAGTCATACCCAGAGTAGCCTTATTCTGAACAGTGCAGTGATGGAGTACAGACCTCGTGGAGGGTGGAATGTCTGGATGTCACTTTGCGACTCTCCCTATTTGCTCCCTCATTCCTTGCAAGTCACTATATTAAACCCTCTACTTTACACTCTATGCCTCATGTTAGTTGATAACTGCCAGGGTCACACCCTGGCAACCCCTGCATTTCAGAGGATAGTATTTCTTTCTCTCCTCTAAATAGATATGTTGACATCATCTATCTTTTCCCACATTTATATTCTACTTTCCCTGAGCATTCAGACAGACCACTTCAGCAGCCAACCTGACCCAGCAAGAACAATGCCTTGGGATCTAGCAAGATCCAGGTAAACTGATGCAAGGTTGTTACTCACGTGACTGCTAGCCTGAGAAACCAAGTGACATCAATACAAAAACTGGGTTTCTTTCCTTTCTCAACCCCCTTTATTTGAGTATTTTTTTCTCTTTGCTTCTATTTAAGCTAAAGTAGATAAAGGTAGCAGTAAAGAAAACTGCTGGCAAGTGGCTTCTGAACTTTTAAGCCTTTTGCCCTGGAGGACAAAGACCAGTTGAGAAGGGAGCAGCAGCTCCTTTCTGTACCTGCATAGTTTATATGCATGCTCTTGGTAAACAAAGGGCAAGGAAGAAGTCCAGCCTCAGAGGTGGCTGCAAGAGTGAATCCTTTGGTGGCACGAAGCTGGCCAACTGGGCAGATGACTAACAGCAAACAGCAAAATCACCGATTCCAGCTCTGGGTCAGTCTTGGTCAGTTTTCCAGGCACGTGCAAACCACAGCAGTTCCTCGATGCAAATCTCGTCTCTTTTTTCAGCTGGAGTTATACAAAATTTTCTTTTTTTAATCGAACTGCAGAGATATTACAGAGCGAATTATTATGTACACCATGTGAATGGAACTCTCCCCAAAATATCTAGTGTTTTTCTGGTTTTGAAGGGCCATAGAGTGTAGTTGAAAAAAGGATAACTTTTGGAGAAAATTACCTGCTCGACCTCAAATCCCAGTCCTGCTGCTTCTGAACAAGGTGTCTCATTTAGGTATGGTGAAATAAAGACCATTATACGTTCCTCTTGGGATTATTGCCAGTATGGTGCTCATATGTTCCCTTTTCAATGCTGACTGTACATTAGTCACCAACGGAAAGAACATGCTTTCTTTCAAGGAATTCCTAAAGCATTCTGAAGACATTTTCAAATTTCCATAAAGCACTTCAGTGTTTAGTTTAGTTTTAGTTATTACTCCAAATTTAAGCAATCCTAGAGTTGGGGAACAAAAATGTTAGTTTTGTTGTACTCTTGATTTCTAACGCTAAAATTAGGATTGGAATGTAATTGTCCCAACTATCTGTTCTCTTCTGGCCTACGGATCAACACTATCATCCAGAATGTTGATACTGTCCATGAAGGAAATAGTACCTGGCTATTAGGTGAACTAAGAATGCAGACTCATTGTATAGAGATCCTTTCTTGACACCAAGGTGGCTTTGTGCACCACCACTCCAGTCCCTTCTCAGATGTCCCATTTTCTGGGATCCATGACAAGCAGGTGACTGAGAGTCAGGTCTGGAAGGATGAGTAATGTTTTTGCCAGATGTAGAAGAAGGAAGAAAAAATAAACAAAAAGGATCTCTGCACTTCTTAAAAGCTGACTATATCTAAAAATGTGTTTCTCTTTTTTCTTAGGTCCATGTTATTAGCCTGCCAGGGCAATGGTGGAAGAATGCACATAAATGTGTCTTTCTTTAGGGGCTATTCTATTCCTTCACATCATTTTCCAGAGCTTTCCTCTCAAGTCTGGGCATTAGCAAATCTATAGAAAATTCAGTTGGTTTAACCAAATGCAGGGCATCACCTCTTGACCTTCTTTCTAAGCCTGGAGTTTGAATTGGTATGTGTGTCTGTTTTCACTTCAGACCTTGATTTTCTGATTCTCTCAAGCCTGGCCAAGCATGCTCACATCTTGCTGTGTCTGGGTTTTCAGAGTATGTCCTGGGATGCTTAGTCTGCAGGAATTTTGTGAATGTGAAGGAGTTTGAGACCTAGCTGACTATCGTGAGGGTGATTCATGGTATGCACGGAGGGACTTGCAAGCGCCCCCCCAGCCCCAGCACTAAGGGTCTTTGATAGAAAGGCACCCTCACTTCCTCCTTCAGAACAGCTGTCCCAGTGCCATGCACAAGCATGGTGTGCTGTGATGGGTTCCATTCCTCAGGTGGCTCTTTCTTTGGGTGGATGGTTGCTAGGATACAGAGTCAAACAGCTTGATGGCAGCTGCCTTGACTTTCGTATGTGCTGAGTCAGTTGGGAACATTTCATTTCATCCTCTTCAACACTTTTCTGTTTAAAAATTCAAGACCTTAACCAGGTGTGGTGGCACACACCTATAATCCCAGCACTTTGGGAGGCTGAGGCAGGAGAATTGAAAGTATAAAGCCAGCCTCAGCAACTTAGCAAGGCCCTAAACAACTTAGTGAGATCCTGTCTCAAAATAAAAATTAAAAAGGACTGGGGATGTGCTTAGTGGTTAAATGCCCCTGGGTTCAATCACTGGTTAAAAAAAATTTTCAAGACCTTGAAGACGTTCTTTTCTTCTTCCAGAGACTCTATTTCTGTATAAACAGGTCAAAGGTGGAATATCAGTCAAACTCTCTTGTCCTGTGCCTGCCGCCACAAACCCTGTGCATTCACTGTCCCTTATGAGGTTTACAAACACACCTAGAGGCAGAAAATACCAAGGATCTGTTGGTGGGTTTTCTCCCTCCATGTGAAGCACATATTATTGTTTACTGTAGGATTCTCAACTCAAAGGAATTAGCCTTTCTTTGGCATGCAGGGAAATCACAAAGGTTACTGTCATTAATGTTTATCTACCCAGTACAGTAAACACACATCTTTTAGACTCAGGCAATATTGCTTAGATTTTTAAAAGCTCTAAGTGGATCAAAAGCTTTATTATATTTTGGAACACAAAATTGAAAAACTGCTGAAACTTTCATATCTCCTGGTTATTCTATGAATCACAGCAAAGATTTCATGCAAGAGGAAAACAATCAGACATGTGAAGAATAAGTTCCTTCTAGTATTTCAATACATTTATAAAGCATCAACTACGCCCACAAGAGGTTGATAAGTGCCAGTCTTTTGATTTTGATGCATTATCTTCTGGGAAAAAGCTGAAGAGAAGCACTCCCTGCATGGATCTCCCTTTTAACACAGAGTTTTTTGATACATATGAAATTACCAGGATTTATTATTTTTTTCTATTTTTTTGAGAGAGGGACAGTGAGAGAGAGAGAGAGAGAAGGAGAGAATCAATTTTATTTAGTTTTTCATTTGGCTTTAATTGCTTTGACACTTCGTTGTGTATGTGGTGCTGGGGTTCAAACCCGCGTCCTCGCGCATGCCAGGGGAGCACCATAACCACTGAGCTTCCACTCTAGCCCCAGGATTTATTATTTCTGAAACAGGATGAAAAGCCATTTTTGAAACATGGGGTACATTTTAAGAAGAATGAATGAATTGTTGGTGCATTACAGATGAGAGTTGGACCTGCAAAGGAAAAAGTGGAGTAATTTGGGGCAAGTCTTCCTAGCGTCACACTTGATTGTTGGCTTGCTTATGTTGCACAAAGGAACCTTTTGGTCCCTGGTCAATGTGCTGTGCCTGGCATGGCATGTTAAGTTCAGCTTCTGAATTAATGAGGTGTGATTATGTGGCTGTCATGAGCTGTAGTACCTACCTAATAGGATTGTTATGAAGACTAAATTAATTAATTAACGTAAAGTGCTTAGAATCTTGCCTGATATGTAGGGAGTTACCAGTAATACTGGCTATTAACCAAGTACTGTAAGCTGAGACATAAGAAACATCTTTGTAATTTTTCTTTCTTTTTTTTCAAGGACCTATTTTTTATTAAAGGAAGAATGGCACACACACACACACACACACACACACAACAAAAAAAAAAGTAAGAAAGAAAGAAATGCTAGGGGTGCTCTTTTGTGTCTACAGAGGAAAGAAAGTGTATGTAATTCACACTGAGGTAGTGAGTTCTTCCTGGAGGAAGTTGATAGGTTCAGGAACCACCTCCTAGGGGAAATGCCTGGTGAAGTTAAGATTAGTAGGTGTGCACAAGGTTGAAGAGGGTGAAGGAGGAGAGTATGGAAACAGTAAGAATTAAGGCACAAGGTTTGCATTCTAATGGTTCCTTGGTTCCCATGTTGTTCACACCTTGGGTTAGGTTATAAAAAGAGGAAGAACTGGCATCGAAGAGAAATTGGGAAAGCCAATAGAGTCCTGGAGGTCAAGTTTAAATGTTTGAACTTCACATCCACTGGGTCTAGACATCTGCATATTTATTATGGAGCACATCCCAAAATGTTGCTCATTTACTTGCTTATAAATTATAAAGAGGCACTACTATAAAAGTATATTATATGCATTATTCAAAATCAGAATAATTAAAACTTCAGGATAAAAAGTTAGTGAATAATATTTGGTTTATCATTATGCTTCATATTAACAAGGACTCTAATGCAAGTAATTCACGAGGAAGTACACTATTAGTGGGCTTCTAATTTATTTTACATACATATATTTAGTTTATGAATTTACAATATTTTGGTCAACGTTTTTGTTGCTGTGACCAAAAGACCTGACAATAACTGGAGGAAGAACGGTTTATTTTGGTTTCACAGTTCCAAAAATTCAGTCCATGGTTTATTGGCTCCATAGCTCTGGGCCTGAGGTGCAGCAGAAGATCTTGGCAAAAGGGCCTGGAGGACAGCAGCTTAGGACATGGCAGCCAGGAAACAGAGAGAGAGAGAGAGAGAGACAGAGAGAGAAGGAGAGAGGGGGGGGGTGCACCTCTCCCCAAGGACAAAATATAAACCCCAAAGGCACACCCCCAGTGAACTACTTCCTCCAGCCACATCCTACCTGTTTTCATTGACAGCCTAATTAATGCATGTCAGTGGATTAATCCACTGATTAGGTGACACCTCTCACAATTTAATTTCACTTCTGAAGATTCTTGCATTGTATCACATGTGAGCTTTTGGGGGATACCTCATACCTAAATCATAATATTCTGCCCCTGGCCCTCAAAAGCTCATGCCTATCGCACAATACAAAATACTTTTATTTAGTCCACTTCCAAGAATCTCCATGGTCTAAACAGTTTTGGCATTGCCCAAAAGTCCAAGTCCAAAGTCTCTGAGACTCATGCCTTGTGTAATTTTTCTAATAGCCATTTCTTCAAGTTTTCTATGATACTTAGGGAAGTCTAAAGTTGATTTTCTGGAAAGAGTTAAGTAAGTCCTAAGTATCATCTTAATCAAGATACTCTTTGATTTGTTGTTATCCTTGATGATAATGTACAGCACAGAATCCCCAACTAATGCTTTTTTTTCTAAATGGTTATTCTTGCTATCTGTTATGGTTGCCTGAATTCCAAAAAAATTATGTAAAGTGTTTTTTCTCTATATTTTTATAGCTATACATACAGCTAGGACCTAGAGCTTAGCAGTGACCAGGATGAGATTAATGAGAACAATGATACTGGAATCAGGAAATGTATAGACTTCAACATTTCTCAATTTTCTTTTGTTTTGCTTATCCAGAACACTCAGAATGTAATATATATAAGCAAATATTTGTGCTACCCTTGCAATTTAAGGAACATCATTTAAAGGTAGTAAAACGAGAATGTAATTGTGTTGGTGATAATAAAAGCCAAATCAAATTTTCTACTTCTAATAAAATTTTTAGAGATTTAATCAATTTTTTAGACTTTCTTCAGGGTATTGAGTGTTTAATACCTCTTGGGGGAAATTGTTTGTTTTGGTTTATGGTTTATTTCCTTTAGAAGAGCTTATGATGACATTATCGATTTGATATTTGGAGTGCAGAGAAGCAGAGAGAATGAAACATTTCATGGAAAGTAGAGGTTAAGTTGAATAACATTTATCTAGAAAGTTCCCGCAGGCTTAGGTCTTTTTACAAAAATTCCACAAACATGGAAATTACTGAATTCTGTAATTCAGGCAGGATAGAAATCGAGTTGTTAAATATTAAATTCGGAAGGGCTCTCAGAATCATCTAGTCCAACCACCTCCTGCTATAGAGGAGAGGCTGAGATGCCAAGGAGGCAACTTATCAGGGTCCTCCCAGACCCACAGCTAGGGCACCCAGGTGTTTATTCTGCAAAATCTCAATGCATGCAACAAAGCCTAAGATGCCCTGTTGAAAGTCCTCCGATGTAGTGATTTTATTGGTTAAGAATTTTATGTTGAAATAAAAATAATAAAAAATAAAAAAAGAATTTTATGTTGGCTTAAGGAAAACATCTTAATAATAACTGTTTCCCTATGTTGAAAGTACTTTGAAAGTAGGGTTGAGATTTCTTTTATGTACCTTACACCACTAGATTAATTTGAATCAAGCCAGTAATACTTATTCAACATGAACTCTGAGCTTGGCTGACAGTGGGGCTCCATAATGCCAGGGACCAGAGGCGGGGTAGGATTTTACTATTTAGTTTCCCTAAAACTAACATTTTTTTTTATTTATAAAGCTTTGTCTTTATTTCAGATTATTTCTTAGGACTATCTGTCCAGAGGTGAAATAAATGGATTAAACGCTATACAGTCATTCTAATGGTTTTAAATACATGAATAGATGTATCAATAGATGGTGAAGAAACATTTTTCCCAAAGGAGCCCATTAGTGATTCAAAGATAACCTCCAGAAAATGATAGGTGATCTTAACGATTTTGAAAATCACCCTTTTTAATGATCCCCCCACCCCTTTGGTCCTCTCTTATTTCAGCACTTTTTTTTTTTTCGTTTAGTGTTGGGGATTGAATCCAGGACTCGAGCATGCTAAGCACATGCTCTGCCACTGAGCTGCACTCACGGCCTTTCAGCTGTGACTTAAATCTTTGCATACAGAGAGCTGATCCTATCTGCACATGATATACAGCACCGGATAACAAATGTCTGATTGATAGATGCAGAATCCAAAAAGATCTTTTCAGGTTGTAGTAATGGCCCCAGTAATTTAAGACAAACTCCAATAGGACAGGTGGAGGACTCTACACTTGGTTTCATAGGTACCGAATGAGAGAGCGTGCTTTAGTGAGATCCATGGCTGCATCCTGTGGCTCAACTCCAGGGCTTCATCTACTGCCTTCGGATTCCCTGAGTTCTTTCCAGCTGCTTCCAGCCCTACAGGCTGCTTTATTTTCCTGGGATAGCTGCCTCTGTCCATGCCATTCCTTTGGTTCTCCGCCTATGCCAGCCTGGCTCCTATTATGGTTTGCCTAGTTGTCTGCTACTGATACTGATACCTTTGTATTTTTATAAGCACAACATTTATACTTTAGACAATCAACAATGTAGCACATCTTTACTTGTGCAATCATTTAATTCTGGAAAATTCACAATCTAAGCATTTATATTGCTTGTAGGGGCAAAATGTAGGAGTCAAGAGACTAGGAGATGGGCGATGTGGGGGTAAAAATGGTTTAAGAACACATGCCTAACACATGTTGCTTTGTATGCATTTATGATTGTACAACAACTCAACTCTTTAATAAAATAAATAAAAAGCAATAAGCTGGAGAATTCCCCATTCTCTGAGAGGCTCATCTTTCATTCAGACCTTTAGTTGATCAGACAAGGCCCACCCACATTGTGGAGGGTAATCTGCTTCACCCACAGTTTACAGATTTGTTACTCTCATTCAAAAACATCTTCCAAGTTGACACATAAAATTGACCATCATAAACAATATTAATGTGAGCAAAATAAACTTTAAAGCAAAAATATAAGTTATTAGAATGAAAGAGACCCAAAAGGCAGTTTATCATCATCCTAAACCTATACCTAACAACCTAGACTAAAAATAAAACTACATTTGGCAGAATTAATGAATAAACTTCACCACCACAGTGGTAGATTTTTAACACCATTCTATGAAACTGATAGAGCTAGCAGAAAAAAAAAAAAGATGGGGATGAAAATATAACATTCAAAATGTTAATGACAAGACCCAACAAAGAGCACATGTGAACACTCACCCCACCTCATCAAGAGGAAATGCACATTGTTTTAAAATATAAATGTTGTGTTTATGAAACTAACTTATGAAGTTCAACAAGTGGTGTAAAACCTTTCTACATAGAAACTAGAGACTGCAGACAATACTAATATTGCAAACCCAAGAGAACAACGAGAGAAGGGCAGTCCTGACACTTCTCTTCCTCCTGGAATGAGCTCTATGTCGCCTACCTAAGAGCTGAAAGCAATGTAAATCTCTTAGAACAAGAAATAAGGGGAAAAAGAGAAGCTAACAAGGAGACAGACTGAAAATGGGTTTCCACTTGCTGCGTTTAGTGATGAACCTCACAAAAATCATAAAATGTGTTCGATGTGCTAGCTAATGGTCGTATTTAGCCACCAGAACAAGTGAAATATTTAAAAATGCATTTCCAGAATATGAAAATAGCTTTCCATAATTTTTACAGTTGTGTTCAAAATTAAAATATGTAAGACCACATTTACTAAGCTAACTGATAAAAAGTCAAGGCTCTTTTGAGGTTTCTTACATTATAGCAAAAGGGAAAATCTTCATTCTATTGGAGAAGCACTTGCTCCTCCTGCTTCCCACAGTCGTAAAATGTCACTAAAATAACACATGGGAAACCACAGGACAACACATGAGAATGTGTTCCTTCATCAGCAAAGACAAAAACTGCACATAAAGCATCACTAGAAATTTGATTAAATAGTTACTAAAATTATAATAAAATTAAAATTTATTTATTTTCATTTTTATTTCATTTTAATTTTATTATTTTTGTTTTTATGTATTTGAATTTTTTTATTTTTTAATTTTTTTTATTTTTGAGCAACCTTACAAGATTTTAACAAAATAATATAAAATGTGTATAAAATGTGTATATATTCTGGATATTGCAATTATCCCCAGGAGTGCCTCCCCCAATTACCCTCCCTTATCCCTCCGTTCCTCTTCCCATTATAACTCTAAAAAAAGTATTAGATTGTAAAGCATTACATCTTATCTGGATTTAACTCATGTTACTAGACCAACTTTCTCATTGTCCAGGGTCTACACCCCACCTCCACAGATGAGTGGAGACAATCAACCCTTAGATCTCTGGGTTAAGCTGATTTTACTCATCATGATCTCTTCCATAGCCGTCCATTTACCCTCGAAGGCTGCAATATCATTGTTTCTAATTGCTGTGTAATATTCCATGGTATAAATGTACCACAGTTTTTGGATCCATTCTTCTAGTGAGGGACATCTGGGTTGTTTCCATAATTTAGCTATTGTAAATTGAGCCGCTATGAACATAGATATTGCTGTGTCACTGTAATGTGCTGATTCTAAATCTCCTGGAAAAAATACCCAGCAGAGGAATAGCTGGATCGTATGGTGGATTCATCCCTAGTTTTTTGAGGATTCTCCACACTGCTTTCCAGAGGGGCTGTACTAGTCTGCAGCTCCCCCAACAGTGTGTTAGTGTGCCTATCTCTCCACATCCCCTCCAGCATCTATTGTTGTTTATTTTCTTCATCTTTGCCATTCTGACTGGTGTAAGGTGATATCTTAATGTGGTTTTCATTTGCATTTCTCTGATTACTAATGATTTAGAGCACTTTCTCATGTATTCATTGGCTTGATCAATGTCGTCTGGTAAGAAGTCTCTATTTAACTCTTTGGCCCATTTATCAATTGGGCTGTTGGTGTTTTTGCAGCTGACATTTTTGAGGATTTTATAGATTCTGGATATGAGACCCTTGTCTGAGGAATCATAGTCCATGATACTCTCCATTTCTGTAGGAAACCTCTTGACTCTTTTGATTGTTTCCTTGGCAGTACAAAAGCTTTTTAGCTTTATGGCATCCGTATTTGAATTTTTGTATTTTTATTTTCTTGAAACTATTAACCAATATTTACCAAGAACTCACTGTGTCAGTCAAGATTCTAAGCACATTAATGAATTAATTTGTTTATTCTTTTTAAAAAAAAAAAAGAAAGAGGGACAGTGAGAGAGAGAGAGAGAGACAATCAATTTTTTATTTAGTTTTTCACATGGCTTTCATTGCTCTGAGACTTCGTTGTGCATGTGGTACTGGGGTTTGAACTCATGAACTTGTGCATGCCAGGCAAGCGCCGTAACTGCTGAGCCATCGCTCCAGCCCCTAATTTGTTTATTCTTGATAACAATCTCACTAAGTATTATTTTCTCCAAGGAGAGTACAGAGGTGTTAAGTAGTGAGCCAAAAGTCACACTGAGTGAATTGGATCCAGTAAAATCAACATGAGTGTTTTGTCTCCAGTGCTAGTAAGTTTAGCCACATTTGTGTATACGTCTATTTCAACAATGAAATACACAGGGTATGAGTCTCTTTCATGAACCAGTTGAAGGAAAATTCTTAGAAGTCAGAAATAACTTATTTACGTATTAAAATATGTTTTATGATAACAAATAGTAAAAGTGTATCTAGTGGCAGTGGAGCCACTACACTTACTGGGACATCGATAAAACAATGCTTGGCTGATTCCACAGAGAGCCCTATAGGCTGCACTGTGTTCAGGTTCACTGCAGCCTTCAGGTTGTGGAGCAAAGTGGAATGGGAAATTGCAGAGCTATGGGTGTCACTGGTACAGTTACTTCTATAAAACAAGACTCAGCCAGATTCTGAAGATACTTCCTATTGGATGGGGAGGAACCATGAAAATATTTGTCCTACACACTTTCCACAGAGTACCTGGAAGCAAAGCACTTAGGAGAATAATCAAATATTACATATTATTCCTTTTTTTAAAAGGCAAGTATTTCAATTTATCAACTTTTTCTGTAATTATAAATAGATATCAGTAATATGCTACTTGAAAAACAATTAGAACAACAAAATTTTATCCTTCTAAGTTGAAGGTGACATCTTAACAGTGAATAAGAAAGTGACTGCTAATTGTAAGGAATCGAACAAGAACGTGATAGTTTGAAAGCTGACATTGGAAATATTTTCATTGTATGGTTGTGCTATAGAGTCCATACCAATATGTTGCCCATTAAAATCTCTCAAATTTGCATTTGTGGAGGATGAAAAGCCAGGCTTATGATGGAAAAACATTTGTAATCATATATCTGACAAAAGAGATATATCCAAAATGTATTTAAATATTTCTCAAATACAACAATAATAAAATAAACTACTTAAAAATAAGAAAAGGATGTAAACACTTCAACAAAAAGGATAGAATACTAGTAAATAAGCTCAGGAAAAGATGTTCAACATCATGTCAGAAGAAAAATTACAAAAAATAAAAAAGATGTAGTCATAGTTCTGATTGACTTCTGTTAAAGATTCATTACTTGGAGCAGCCTCCATTCTGCAGAAGAACAGGTTTTGTAAGGTGGGAACAAGAAGATAGAACAATGGAAAAGTTTTTAAAAAGAATGATGAATATCAGGTTGCTTTCTGAAGGGTTAAAGCAGAGGGGACTTCCCTCTGACTCAGGTAGAATGGAATATACTACTTCGAGAAAAACTGGCCCATTGGGGACCTATTCACTTCTTTTTTTCCCTCTATTGTTTTATCTGTTCAACATAGTCTTACTATTGGAGGGAATTGTTGTTACATAATCATGCATAAATGGATATTGACATAATGAGGTAATAAGTTAAGGTCGATCCTAGACCAGGATCTACCTCCCTTCATCCATTCCAGGAATTTATGTCTCCTCTGCAATCTCACCATACTATAGTTTGAAATGAGCATATATATGTATAATAATTGTCTATTCACTTCTTTAAAGCTTTGGTTTGATTTTATAGCATTTAGAATGATTGACATCATGTTGGGGCAGTTTAGTCTGGTCTGCTGGGGCTTAATTAAGGAGCTCAGTCCAAAATAATGGTCTTAATATTTATTTTGCAATCATTAACTGTTGGAGGCTAAAAATGGCTCCCAAATATGTAAATATCTTGATTCCTGAAATCTATGACCATTACCTTACATGGTAAAAGGGACATTGTGTTGTGATTTTCAGATGGGATGATAATCCTGGGTCTACAGAGGGAGATAAGAATGACAAATGAGGAAGTTGCAGGTGATGGGAACAGAGAAAGGGTTTGAAAATGTTCTGCTGCTAGCTTTAAAGACAGGGAAAGCAGCTATGAGCCAAGAAATGGAAAGAATGCATTATATATGGAATGCAATACATTATAGAATTAGATTTTTAAAAAAGTTATCCAGGTGATGCAATTGTAGGAATCTTCCTGAAGGGTCCCACTTTGTAATTAGTTCCTGGAACATGGAGGTAGAGAATTTAGCCTTCCTTATAGTGAATATGCCTAGAACAGCATTTCCTACAGTGTCTTCCCCGACAAAAAGCAAAGTAAAACACTCTGAACATCAGGAGTGGCTGGTGCATCCAGTTTGGGATATGCAGCTGAGTCTGAGGCATAGAAGGGTCTGTGATGAGCAAGTCATAGCTTAATAGCTTCTCTTAGATACTTATTGGCCCTGTGTCTTGTGCCAAATTAACTGCTCCGAACTTTAGTTTCTTCTGTTGTAAACTGGAGATGATGCATTCACTTCCTAGTGTTAGCTAATCAAATGAAGTAGTATATTCAATGTGCTACCCCAGAGATAACAAATAAGATTTTAGCTATTACTATTCCAATGCTATTCACCACCCACCTTCTTGGAGTGTTGAAATGTGTAATAAATAGCACATTGAAGACTCTGAGAAGCCCTAGCGGGGAAAATACCAAGTTTGATTTTGCAGAACTTGCTAGATTTGATTCCTGTGCTGAGGACCTGGGTGCATGCCCCCACAGATCTAAGGTGAACATACCCGAGGGTAGGGCAGGGGCTGTTTTCTGCTCTGGAGGACTTATTTCTACCAGTATTCAAGGTCAAGGTGGTGTTTAGTCAGTTTCATCATTGCTGCAACTAAAGGACATGACAAGAACAATTTCAGGAGGAAAGTTTATTTTGAGGGCTCATGGTTTCAGAGGTCTTAGTCCACAGAAGCCTGGCCCCATTCCTCAGGGCTCAAGGTGAGACAGAACATCATGGTGGCAGGCATGGCTCCAGTAAGCTGAGAACTCTAGATGTCATATTAGGAAGCAGAGCAGAGAGAGAAATTCCACACCAGATACAGAATATATCTGTATCTGGCATGCCCCCCAATGACCCACCTCCTCCAGCCACACCCTACCTGCCTACAGTTGCCTTGCCTAACTCACTGATTGGGTTAAGGATTTTTTTTTTTAAGAGAGAGAAGGAGAGTGGAAGAGTAGAAGAGAGAGAGAGGAAAGAGAGAATCAACTTTATTTATTCATCTTGCCTTTGTTTCTCTGGTACTTGGTTGTCTACGTGGTGCTGGAGTTTGAACTGGAGTCCTTGTGCAAGCCAGGCAAGCACTCCAACCACTGAGCCACCACTCCAGCCCCATGGGTTAAGAATTTTACAACCCAATCATTTCACCTTAACCTTCTCAAATTGTCGCACGTGAGCTTTTGGGGTACACATCACATTCAAACTATAAGAGGTGGCAATCACCATTCACATTTTTCAGGAAGCAGAATCAAATTCAAGCCCCAGAGTGGTCTTTATAGAGTTAAGACTTAACTCAAATCTCCTGGCTCCTTTTTCTGGGTGTGTTATTTGAGTCACCTGGATTCTTTCTCACCTGCCTTGACTTTTGATATTTATGAATAAACTGAGAGGAAAGCTGTGGTTGTCCCAAAAAGTAAATTTGTGCCCCTTTAAGGATGATAATTGAAAAAATAAAAGATGAGATGGTGTTTTGTTGTGAGATAAAACTTTCTGCACTTTGTAAAACCTGAGATAGTGTTCAAGTCAGCTCGCTGAGGAGTAGTGATAAAAAGCTGCTCTCAGGGGCTCCCAGGGAGGTGGGAGCCCGCTGTGGGAGGAGGTGGCAGGCTTTCTTAAGCTGGTCTATCAGTTTAGAGCTACATTCTTCTCTCATGGTGTCATTGAGTTGGGAAATTTTGAAGTTCCCTGTTCACCTTTTTTTGTCCTGTGAGCCTTCAGTCTATATTTCCAGATTTAGGGCAAGAAGGTTGTGGTGGTGAGGGCAGGTGGTGGTGTAGGACCTGAGAGAAGACTGGGATTTCTTGTTCTGCTTCTGTCACAGCCTCTGCCCCTAAGACCTGCAGAAGGAGGTCCTTGGCTCGTCTCACTCACCTGTGTGCCAGTACCCCAGACTCCGTCCTTTGTCATGGAAGATAAAGAGCTGCTTGTTGTAAAATATTCTGTATTCTGCTGAAGCATGCTTTTTGTCCCTGGTCTTTGGTGCAATGGAGGCCTTGGGTTTTGTAGTCACTGATGGAAATCTTTAATATGCTTCAAACACTGGTTTCCTCTCTCATTCATAAAGATCCCCTGCTAATCCCCAGGCTGCGAAGTCAGAGGTTCCAATCGATTTGCTGTGACCTGGCTTGCTGTCTTTGGGTTTGTGTTCCTTAGAAATGATGTTTGAGTTTCCATGCACTTCCTTCTTACTGAACTGCACCCAAAATAAACGCTGTAGGTTTTGTCTTGGGAAAGCTTATGCTGTTCAAATACACACACTCAGCTGACATTCAAATCCTCACATCGCACCACACACTGGTGTTCATAGAGTTCTTGGCAGGTCTGAAGAAAAAGACTGATTTATTTATCATCACCAGTGACTGTACAGAATGATGGCACGCCTCTGCCCCTAATTCTTAAAGTATTTCATTTTATTTTAAAGTATATTTCATGTCACAAATATTCAGCTCAGGCAGTAGTTTCCATGAAATGATGCTGACAGTGAAAGGAAACAGGACAGTGTTTTGAGGGAAGTGAAATTAGAATCAGCTACACAACTGAAATGAAGGTGAGAGGTCTTCATAATCAGGGCCCATTTGGGAAAGGTGGAGGGCGCCTGATTGGGAGGGCAGTGCCGGGTTCCAGTTCCAACTGCACCATCAAGTAGGGGTAGGGCTTTGGGAAACATCACTACATTTCCTCTTCTTAACTAGGTTCATGTTTTCCAAATTCACCAAGACATGAGAATCACCTGAAGAGTCTGTTCAAGAAACAGGCTCCTGGGCTGGAGCAGTGGCTGAGCGGTTCCAGTGCTTGCCCCAGCATGCGCAAGGCTGCTGGTTCAAACCCCAGCACCACATACGCAACAAAGTGTCAGAGCAACGAAAGCCACATGAAAAACTAAATTAAAAAAAAATTGATTCCATCTTTCTCTCTCACTATCCCTCTCTCTTTAAAAAAAAAAAAAAAAGAGAAAGAAAGAAACAGGTTCGTAGTCTTGGCTCAGCCCTGCTGGAAGAATTAGAATCTTAAGGGACCTGCGACACACACAAACACACACACACACTCTATGATTCTTTTGAACAGACAATTTTAGGAAATACTGATATAGCTAATTTTTTTTAAGAGAGAGAGACAGTGAGAGAGAGAAGGAAAGAGTCAACTTTATTTAGTTTTTCATGTGGCTTTTGATGCTCGGACACTTCATTGTGTATGTGGTGCTGGGGTTTGAACTCGTGTACTCACGCATGCCAGGCAGGTGCCATAACCTCTGAGCTACTGCTCCAACCCCCATAGGTAATGTCTTGAGGCTCACTGTTTTAACATACTGTACTCTGGATGCTATGATTCAATCCTGGATGAGCAAAATCCAAGGGAAAAAAATGTATTAATTATTCATACTTAGATTTAGTATTTTTATAATTATTCTGTATTTGAATTTTGAAAAGTTACGGAAATTAATGTTGTGATTTGTGTCTTATGGGTCTCAGGAGTTTTTTCAGATTTAAGTATCTTTCAGATTTCTCTTTTCTTTTTGACTTGTAAACTTTAACATCTGGCCTCTTTAGTTCAAGGTGGTGTATGGGGGAAAAATGAAAGCATGATGTGAAAATTTGTTGTTATTATTGTCTCTGTTATGAAAATAACTGCCATACAGTAGATTCTGCTTGTATTAATTTGATAGATCTGCCAGTCTCTTTGGCTTTGTTCTTATTGGGAAAAGCTCAGAAAAATAAGCATAACAAAATTATTTCTTCATTAATTTATTGCTTCAAAGATTTTGGGGCACCTATTATGTACAAAAGATTGTAGTACGTTCTGGGTCAGGGAATACTAAAATGGGTAGGGTAGCTTTTTCATTTTTTTCATAGAAACTACCCATTTAGTAATAGATTCAGGATGCTCAGCCTATACTCGAAATTGTAATTTAACTGGGTATCCTATATTTTATATGACAATGCCAATCAGTCAAAATACTTCTGAACTTGCAGAGGATGAATTTTCAATTTTTCCGTCTTCCATTTAGGACCATCTTCTAGTTTTTATCATCTTCTATGTCATTACCCTGGTGACTCCAGTTCTCAGGTTAGGCTAAAGGAAAGGGGTCCGTTTCCAAAATATTTTAAATTTTATTTCCAGTGTACACAACTAAAATTAATATCCATATAGATCCTTTCCATAATATAACCCAATGCCTGATTTTTTAACATAAAAAGGCATTTTACAGACAAGAGCAAAAAGTATCTTTTTCTTTAAATACCTCATTTTTTAATAATTTGGCAATGTTCATTTTTATGATGTTTATAAATAAGATGCCTTAAAGTTAATTGTGAACATCTATAGAACTCTTTATTATCTGTATAATAGTTTTTATTTATTTAAAATATAAAATCAGATATTAAATATTAATTCTGCTTGTGTTGGTTGTCATGGGAAGTACTTTGTCTAAATTAGATAAAATATCATTGAAAATGTACAGTTTGGTTTCTTTCTTTCCACTCAGGTCCTGCACCCTTCTTAATTTTCTCCCATGGAAACAGTATCTTTAGAATTGACCCAGAAGGCACAAACCATGAGCAACTGGCAGTAGATTCGGGTACTTCCGTGATCATGGATTTTCATTACAAGGAGGAAAGAATTTATTGGGTGGATTTAGAAAGACAAATTTTGCAAAGAGTTTTTCTGAATGGGTCAAAACAAGAGGTAAGGTCCATGGTTTTCAAAGGGATTTAAGTACAGGCCAACAGTATGATATGCTGAATTCTTATTGTATAGATAAATGAAAGTACATTATGGTTCAAATGTGTCAATGTAGGCACTTAATCTGTATCTATGGTACTATATTAAGAACATGCTCACAGATACCCCACAAGGAGAATGTGAGGACATGAATGTAATTTTAAAATATCTAATTTTAAGGTCAGTTATTATTACAATAGATTATTTGCACAATTATTTTCTACTCCAGTGGAATTCATCTGGGCACAGGATTTTGCCCCTCAGGAGTTATTAAGAAATGTCTGGAAAGATTTTGGGGGATGTCACACTAGGTGAAAGAGAAAGGGGAAGGGATTTTGGTATCTTGAAGGTAGAAGCCAAGGACACTGCTGGACACCCTACAATACCTAGGAGAACCCCCATAATAAAGACTTATTCAGGGGCTGGAGCGGTGGCTCAGCGGTTATGGCACTTGCCTGGCATGCAGGAGGACATGGGTTTGTGCCCCAGCACCAAGTACACAATGGAGTGTCAGAGCAATGAAAGTCACATGAAAACACTAAATAAAATTGATTCTCTCTCTCTCTCTCTCTTAAAAAACAAACGAACAAAAACACTTATTCATCCCTAAATATCAATAGTGCTGAGGTTAAAACACCCTGCTTTATCTGTAAAAAAAAAAAAAATCTGTCATTTGGGGGGAGGGGAGAATTCCCTGAAATTTAGGAAGACAAAGCTTTTCTTCTTTATTCTCAAGGTGTTTGCATTCTGAAAAAAGAAAATGAAGTAGATGACAGATAAAAAATAGTTTACCTCAAGTGCATATAAAACATCCTTAATCTTTCTTTTAGATTGGTAGAACCCTGAAGTGAGTCCCGGGAGGAGAGTTCACAATTAGAAAGACTTTAAGCATTTATTGCCAATACAAAGTACTCACTGTTTTTTTCTTTTTTAACCAAACCGTTCTCCCTCCAAATGTTCCTAAAAGCTTCAAATAGGTGTTAATCTGTTTTTATCACATCTCTAATACTTGCTAATCTCACGTTTAACAAGTATGGCTATTCATTATTCTCCAGCCATCTGGTAGAAGAGTTACAAAGTCTTGCGTCTAAGTATCTGGAGAGTTTTCTTCAGAGAACAAGAGAAGACATAAACGGTTGTGAATTTATGTCAAGTCATCAGGAAAGAACTGATTTTATGTGAAAATTCTACCTTTGCAGTCCTTCCTTTGGGTTAAAACATTGTTTACAAACGACAAGTATTAAAATGCAAACAACTTACCTGGAAGAGCTAGTTTATATGAATATATTAACAATTGTTAAAATGGATTGGTTGCATTGCTTTGTTTGAGATGTAGAATAGCTCAGGCTCTGAGACAGACCCATTTCTGCCCAACTCTGTGTTCAGTAAGGTCACATGAGTAGTGGGAACTCAGTGACTGGGGAGCATCACACCAGGAGAATCTGTAAAGGTACAAATCAGGCTTCTAACCACCTTGCACCTCCCACCCAAGAAGACCAGTTGACCTGCCGTTGACCTAAGTGTGGGGAGTGTGGCCCAACTGGCGGTGCTGATATCTACGCCTGCAGGTGACCACTCTCTCTTAGAGATTGCACTTTAAGTGACAGATGCAATGAGACAAGTTCCGTTTTAATATTCTTTATTTAACACAACATTCAAAAGTATTAATATCACAATTCTCAAGGGATGTCACACTACAAATCACATTCTCCTACATTCTTATCTTACTTAGTCACAGCACACATAATATCATCTAATAATTACACACCACTTATAGTCTATTCTTAATGCAATAAGCTCAAGGCAATAGGTAAGGAAGAACAAGCTCATAGTCCTCTCACCAGCATCAGGTGTGATGCCCATGGTTACCAGTAGAATGCACGCAGAGTCGTCTGGCAGGTCAGACACTCTCCAGGAGCGGAGGTCAAATTGCAGGAAGCTGAAGAATCGGGAGCCAGGGAGCCAAGATCAGGTGTTCTCCAGACGGAGTCGAGGTTGCTGGTTTCAGCGTAGCAAGCTGCTTCAGACTCTGGCACGGAGTTGCTGGGTTTGATGGCAGGTTAAGCGGGTTGCGAGGGATGGAGAGCAGGCATGCAATGGTCGTAAGGACCAATGTCAATAAGCTTCCACTGTGGAGTATGTCTCCAGATTTCTTGGTTGCAGGCCTCGGTTTTTATCCTCTTTTTGTGATATCCAGGCCCACTTGTGGGTTTTCTCATTAGTAAGGATTTTTGCGTAGGTCTCACTTGGTTAGCACAATAAGGGTCTGCCCAGTTGTGGGTTTTCTCATTAGTATGAATATTTGGGTAGGTCTTACAGCTGCTAATCTGCTGAGAGTTTACTGTTTTTTGGTACAGTGCAGGAGCTGTGGCTCAGGCTAAGTTGCTTCACTGTGTAACTTGCGTTTTGGAAGCTTACTATGTGTACTAGACTTTGTCTCTGTCCACTCTGGACACTAAGGCTAGAATCAGGGAAATGAGAGGTTTCAGGTTGGCTGTTTCTATCCTGAGAATGCAGGGAGTAGCCAAGGCATATAAAAATAAGTCCTGCTACTTGGGTCAAGGTGTGAGACACCCAGACCTGTAGAAAGGAAGGGACCTGATGGAGGAGGAGGGCCCAGAAGAGAATGGGAGCCCTAACAAAAATTTCTTCCTTTTCATAGCTTTTTGATCAAACTCCAAGGGAATCTTGCTAGAATTTCAAAAAGCTTAAAATTAAATTTAGGTGAGGACCTGGACATTCCATTAATAAGTGGAATTGAATAAAACTGCAACAAAATCTCACTGTCAAAATAGTTGAAATTATCGATACATTATGGTTGATTGCTTAATACCAATAGTGCATAGGATAATTTTCAGTTTCAGAGATATAAGTGCTATGCCTAGAGATATTCACACGAAGGGGGGTAATATTGCTAAATCAAAACAAAGCCATCTTATATGTGACTATTTTATCATTAAAATAATTTTGGGAATGGAAAGTACTTTAAAAAGTAGACTTTTAAAAAATTTTTTAAAGAGAGAACTTTTATTGAGTTTTTCACATGGCATTCATTGCTCAGACACTTAGTTGTGTACGTGGGTGCTGGGGTTTGAACCCGTGTACTTGCACATGCCAGGCAAGCACCGTAACTGCCGAGCCACCACTCCAGCCTAAGAGTAGACTTTTATACATAACAGTAAAAACAATTTTTTCTGTGTATGGAAAACTATTGTTAACAGTTTTGAAATTTGTTTTTACAGAAAGTGTGCAATATAGAGAAAAATGTTTCTGGAATGGCAATAAATTGGATAAATGAAGAAGTGATTTGGTCAAATCAACAGGAAGGAATCATTACAGTAACAGATATGAAAGGAAACAATTCCCACATTCTTTTAAGCACCTTAAAATATCCTGCAAAGATAGCAGTTGACCCATTAGAAAGGTAAACTCTGCTGTTTCCAGACTTTGAAATATATTTCAAATCTAATGATTCCTAGAGTCATAGCATTTTGAAATCAAAGGGACCTTCGTGAGACTAAGATCCTCTTTTTTAGTGTATAAAGACCATTTTCAATTGGACAGTGGGCTGCATTTGAACCTGGCAGTCTCCTTCTACAAACACTGCTAATTATCATAATTTTCTGCTATAGATGCATAATTCTTTAATTTGAACCATATAGAAGTTTCATAATAGGCAATATGTACTTGTTGAATTGAATTTTCATTCAAAATAGTCAATATTCTCCTGTGCAGGAGCAAGGGGTTGCTGAAAAATTGAAAGAATCTGCCATTCTACTGACTATCCATTCAATTATTGGTCTACGTAATGTGTTTGCCCTCAGGTTTATATTTTGGTCTTCAGAGGTGGCCAGCAGCCTTCACAGAGCGGATCTCGGTGGTGTGGAAGTGAAGACTCTGTTAGAGACGCCAGAAAAAATAACAGCTCTGTCACTGGATGTGCTGGATAAACGGCTCTATTGGATTCAGGACAATGGCAAAGGAAGCGATTCTCATATTTATTCCTGTGATTATGATGGAGGGTCTGTGCATCTGATCAAACATCCAACACAGTAGGTTTTGCTTGTGGTATACAATAAAACAATTGTCATTTAAACTTTGTGTGAAAAATGAATTTTACTTTTGCCCTCTTCACAGTGTGGTAGTTTTAAGCACATGAAATTTTGGGAGTCTGAAACAGATTTATCAGTTATTAAATGAGTGACTTTGGGTGGGAAGTTTATATAACTTTCCTTATCTGCAGTTTTCCATTGGAGATAATAATAATACATGTTTCTTGGGGTTATTGTGAAGATTAAGTAAATAAATGAAAATAAAAATAATAGCAGAGTATCTGGCATGTAATAAGTTCCCACATGTTGGCAGTAGTTTCTCTTTTTGGAATTATTCTGTCATACATTTTTGAAATTACCACTTTTTCTTTGACTTTCTGTGGTGCCAGAAAGAGACTCTCCAGCACCTGAGAGAGAGAAGTTAGCCAAGCATGAACATGACAAGACCTGAAATCCACTCGCATCCTATTCCTCTTTCCTTCTCCATTTTCATCAGACAGGTGTGATGACTGACTGAAGAATGGGAAGGGATCTGGAGCTAGAAATTATTTCCTGTTAGTTCAGATTATTGTGGCTAAATTAAAACACTTAAATGCAATATACTTTTCTAAATCTAAATGAGAAATAAAAACACGTAGGTGATTAAGATTCAGACAAAAAATGGAAATGAAGTGAAATTTTAATAATCCAAAGAACAACTATCCTACCATTCTTTATGTTTTTTTTTAACTGTTTTTTTTTTAGGCACAATTTGTTTGCAATATCCCTTTTTGGTGACCGTATCTTCTATTTAACATTGAGAAGGAAGACAATTTGGATAGCCAACAAACATACGGGGAAGGATATGGTTAGGATTCACCTCAATCCGTCATCAGTACCACCGGGAGAACTTAAAGTAGTACATCCACTTGTACAGCCCAGGGCAGAGGATGGTGATCGGGACCCTGGTGAGTCATCTTTGAACTCAAATGGGTTGGGCACATAGTCACTACCTGTCTACTTATTCAAATGACACAGAAGGGATTGTAGGGGAAGGAAAAAAAGTTATTCAATCCCTGCAAGTTCTTAGCTGGAACAAACTGCCTTAATAAAAGGGAGATTAATAAGAGAAAAACAAACAAAACAAACAGGAACCCAGTTCCATATGTAGAAGGGAGAATCTGAGAATGAGTAGCTCTCAAAGAAGTGGCTTTGAATTCTAGTTTATATGGCATCTTCAACAATGAACAGCAAATTTTTAGAGAAGTAACGAAAGAATTGACTTTGTTTTTTGTATTTTGGTGGTAACATAGGAGAAGGTAAATAAATGGCAGATAAAAGCCAGTTAGTAAAGTTAATTAATGTAGATTCCTGTGCTCCCATCTCCAGGTGGTGAGTCTACATTGTCTTCAGTGGTTACCCTATTTCCTCTTGTATTTCCTTTTGTCTTTGTAAAT